>JANTCA010029736.1:0-21736 GCA_024741275.1 Chironex yamaguchii | reverse complement strand
AGTATGATTTTAGCGCAATGTCGCAAATTTTCAAGGCGATTTTCAAGTTTTGTACCACAAAAAGATTGTTCAAATACTAATTAGTTTTGGATGTCCAAACTTCCACCACAGTAAAGTTTAAAACATATACAATTTCTCCCAAGGTATTGGTATTACAACACATCAATTAATATTATACATGTATTCCTGTCTAGCACAGCTAGTGACCAATGGATCAATGTAAAATAATCTGCAATAACAAAAAGTAGTACTTACAAGTACATCCTATCTGATGAGTAGCATTTGTTAACAAAACACATGGCTGGAAATTTTTTAAGTTCATATATATTTTATTTTCAATTTTGTCACCTAGAAAAAACAAATACAGATATACAGATATGCTATATATAGATAAGGATAACAACCAATGAACTTTTAAATGAATTCAACTATTTTTTGCTGCTATGCTATGTATTGTTGGAATGTATCTATTCAACAAATGTCCATTGATTTTTTCACGATTTCATTTCATATGTCATTTTTACTACCAGGGTTGTAGGAATACATGATAAGATTTTCAGGTTGTTAACAGATAATGCAGATGAAGTTATACTTAACATACTCAATTAATCAAGGTTTAAATTGTTTCAAGAGCAACAGAGTGTTCTTAACGATAGGTTAGCTTAGGTTATTTTAAATGGCCACCATTAACTAAAAAGAGTTAAGCATGCACCCTTTGCAATGTGATCAGTCAATATATGGCAAAGCAACTCATACATAATGAAAATACGGGGAAAATCAGGTCATATTTGTCTCACCTAGCAAATCAAAATATATCCATCTACTGCCCTTGTACAAACAATTTAGGAAAACAACAAAATCCTTAAAAGCTAAGGAAAGATAGGTATTGTTATACTTAAGAGAGACAAAGGAAATGGTTTGGTACTGATTGATAGGAATGTGTACGACTGCACTGATTTTTAATCTTGCATCAAAATTTAAACAACTTAACAAAACTCCAACAATCAAATGGGTGGGTTATTAAGACTCCTAATGAAATTCAAGCAAGATAGTTACATTGATTCTATCATTTATATAAAGATATACCCCAATGGATCTCAACTAGATAGGATCCATGGTCTTCCAAAATTTACAAAGCCTTCAATGATAATAAGCTTCTGCATTTTTTCATCACCAGGAGAATATAATTTCTGGTTAGCTAAGTGTTTTAGCCTTTTACAGCCATATATAGAGATGCAAGTTCCATGGAAACCTTTCAGTTCGCTAAGGCGGTCACTAAAAGCTACAAAAATGATCATTTTTGATTTCCTTGTACATCATAAATACATTTAACTATATACCCTTTATGGGATCCATCAACACAACACCTAATTACATACTAGCAGACAGTCTCAAGATCAAGCTCAACAGACATGTTTGCTTATTCCATATTGAATGGGATGCAGCTTAATTTTTGGTCTACCACAACAATTCTTACAAGGACAAATTAAAAATCAACTTACTCAATATTGCCTTTAACATTGATAACACATAGTTTAGTTTTGTCAAAAAAAATTAATTAAAATTTTATTCTGTGTAAAAACATTCACAGAATTGTTATTACACTTGTTGAATATATAGGAAGAGTTTGCCTATCATCCTAAGATACTTTTGCTACAAACCCCCAAGATAACGCCAGTACTCATTACGTTAAACAACCTTACATTGGTGAAAAAAAACAAGGTTTTATTACTTTGTTACAGTTTGTTGTGCGGATCTAGATACTCTCTAAAATAAGCAACATGCTCCGTATGAAAGGTCCCATCCCAAACAATTTTAGTTCATGAACTGTCTATAAACTTTCTTGTGAAGGCATTAGTGTGTATTATATTGACAAAATTTGCCAACGTTTCTCAACTTATGTTTGAGAACATTTGTTGACATATAGGAACTTGGACATTAACAAATGTTTGCAGTTAGAATGTAAATCACCTCCTCAGATTCTTGCTTTGCTATCTTATTGTCTATCAGCTACAACACATAGAATTCCTTTGTATCACTGACTATCCTACTCTTGATGAAACTCTATTACATGTCTCATCCTAACATACTAATTCAGTTACTCTTTTACATTAATTTTCTATTCTATTTATTTCCTTCCCTTTCCATTGGGGTTGCTATTAAATTAGTATGCAACTATGGTTGATTGTTACATGATGTGTTTGTCTTGTGTTTTGTAAGAAATTATGTATTTTCTCTACTAGAGATGACATAAGGATTGCCACTTTATTCTTTTCTGTTCTCAAAAACATGCTTCTTCAATTAGAACTGAGCATGTTAACATTAAGCATAAAAACCTCCCATGAAACATGATTTGAAAATAACATCGATTCAAGTCAAACAAGCTCTGGGTTTAGTACTATTCTTTATCACAAATTTACTTTCACTGCTCTCCTTACTAAGTATAAAAGTTTTGCCACATTTTCTTACAAGCGTGGACTCTTTACTTGTTACCTTGGTGGTCAAGAAATAAAAACTTCATATGTTACTGTGTTTTTGTTATCCTTCTTGCATAACTGCTTAAAAACTTCAAGCTAAAAGACTCATTCCAAAGGTCGGTAAAGTTGAGGGATCATATTGAATCTCAATGTGCCTTTAAGCACAACGAATCCACAACATCTTTAATGATAAATTATCATGTTGCAATTTTATCGACAAACTGGGTAACGTGGGGTGCAAGAAAACAGAATCAATCATGAATCTACAGTCAACCTATGCCACAAATCGATAGTTTAAATGACGCTTCGATCACCTACAACTACCATTAACCAAACAAAGCAAGGACTGTAGATTCAGACTCTTTTTTTGCCCCTAGCACAATAACATAATTAGATACTAAGGGATCGCTATAGCATTTTATGCTATTTAATTTTGGAAAACATCCCTTATGTTACTCCCACCCTCGATGCAGTTTACCGTTAAGTTAACAATCATAATATCTAACTACAACATATTAAATCACTATAACTTAAAGACCAGTCCAACTCATTTAATACAAATTACACTAACTTCTGTTATAGCCATACGCAAGTCTACGAGATCAAGTCGAATACGACAGCAGTTTCAACCACAATTTCGTTTATATTAATTTCAATTTCTATTGATTACTCGTTGGCAGTTAGAAAAGGCAACTTATAAACATTACTGTTCAACGCACTGACACAAAATGAAAACTTCATAAAGCCGCAAGGTTGGGTGAACTGCACTGTTATATCTAACGTGGCTGTAAAAGGAATCTACAGGGCTTTGTGATTGCATACAAACTTTGTTTTAATAATATATAAGCACCAACCTTTAACTAATTGCTTGAGGAGAAATAGTAATATGAGTATTTGCCACTTCCTCCATGGGCTGAATTCTGAACCTGTTTTTGTCGCGGCCATGATGAAAAATATTTGGCTGGCTTCTAATTTCAGTCTCGTTTTCATACCGAGAATACTTTACAAGAGCGCAGTTTTCAAAATAAAGAAAGTTTCTGGCAAACAAATAATTCTCTTCTTGTACAAGCAAGTAGCATTTAAGTAGCATATTAGTAATCATATGGGAACCATTCATTCTGGTTTGAGACTTATTGCCTGGTATGGAAAAAGAAACAGCGTCGCAGGTAATATTATTTGTGTATAAAATTAAATTAGTATCTCCAGTGCCACTAGCCATTGCCTGAGAAAAAGATTACATCAAGCGTTTGAGTATGAGTTAAACTACATATTTATTTCAAAATGTAATTCATCATGTGAAGGAAAAGGCTATTTAGACCTGAGAGAAATATTACAAATTTTGTGGAATTCGGCTCTTGTCAGGATTTTGTTACACTGCTGCGAGACTAGCTACCATTGGCATTACTTTGCCTACTAAGTTACAAAGCTTGTCACCATAAAATACCTTAAAATCACATCGTCGTATTATATCCCAAATTGTTGTTTGAAGTAGTTAATTACAGTTCACGTGAGAATTTGATCATACACGACATGCGGTTGAAAAACACGCAGAATGGTCAGGCTAGAAGTGCGCTATCAAACCTGTACTGAGCCAACAGACTGGGTCAATTCTCTTGGTGGTGGTTGAGAACCAAATGGTGAGCTCTATGTTTATCTTGATCCGAGGCACTTAGATAAAGCAATAAAGCGACAACACCATCAACTTCCAACAACCCAAGGAATCTTAGCCCAAATGTCAAGAGCAAAATACTTTACCGAACTCCTCTGTTTCCTCTGGTTATTGCATATATGTGATGATTCTATTCGCAGCAATGCAGAGGATCAGCTCCTGAAATGCGGAAGATTTAGGTGTCAGTGCGGGAGATTTATGCGGATGGAAAATTTTAGCGATATATGTGGGTGGGGGTCATGAAATCCAATAACTAGCACCTCTGTGTTTTCATAGCGCATGTTAATTAGTGACTTACAACTACAGTCTCTTTGGTATTCTTTGATGTTACCCCACTCAAGGCAGTGATACGATAAACAGCAGCTCCTAATTTAAATATTTTTCAATAAAAATTCTTCTCAGCATAGATTTTAAGTCCAAACGTTAAATGCAAGTCTGTATATTTAATGGAAAAATATACACACACATAAATATGTCTAGCAATAAAGTGTGTTATTCAACTTAATAGCAAATAATTCCTATTATTATTGAGCGTATATGCACTAAAATATGACATGTATTTGCCTTTACTATAAAAGTTTTCATATGACTTATGCCGATGGATGCATAACAACACAAGCAGATTCATGGCCACCACAGATTTTGTTGCCAACAGATAGAACAGATATCTTCATGGTGCTATCATAAAACAGGTCCACAAGTCCTATAAGTTTTCTCTAAGATGTATAATGGTTTCGATACTAACCGGTGAGACCATTCGCCACTTGAGAGAATGAATCTATAAATGTCTTTAGTTAAGTTTGGATTTACTGCAGTGCAAGTCATATTGAATGTGGGAGCTAGCCATACTATTTACGTTCTTAGAATTTCTCCAGGCTCCTTTAGGATTTATTTCATTTTCTGTACTCAGCCAGATAATATTGGGCATTCAGTAATTGGTGAAATGTTCCCTGCATTACATCTTGAAACTGAATTCTTGTTAAATAAGTTATAAAGTGAATTCTTGTAAACAACCTTGTAACATATATTTTTGCCTGTGTAGTATTGCTGACTTGAAAATTCGACTTTGTGCTTAACAACATAATAAAAAGCTTTTATGTCTGATACTCTTCAGAGCAAGAAATATCATAAAGGACAGTATAGAAAAATGGCAACCTTTTTATAAGAAACATGGTGTAAAACTCTGTCTTCTCTCCTTGTTTGTGATACAAACAGAGGGTTACTAAAAATTACACTAGTGACAAGTACATTGATCTATGAGTACTGAAAGAGCTTGGTGAAATGGCTTTCAACATGATAATATATTTTGAGGAATAGAGATTGAAACAAGCCAGACAGTCTTTTATAATACTTTACCATGGAGGGCAAAATAATTGGCAAGAAGAAGCTAGGATATGTTGTTTGGTGTCCTTTTGAGCTCTATTTCTCGAAGAAGCATACTAAGATCCCAAAAATTTTTGTTAATTTACAACTGTATTTCAGTAACTTCAGAAAAAATATTTCAAATGTCTTTTGTGCAGTTACTTTTAGAGGGAAATTTTGCTGGTTTTTTTTTTTATTTAGGGCTCAGCCAGATCACCAATAAAATTTACTGAGAGGTGGCCATTATTTGGAAGTGGTACTATTCGGGTATGGCCTGCTACAAGACGTTCCACTATTATAAATTGAAAACTTTGACTACAAGTAGTTTCAGGAGCTTTATAGTGTATATTTTGTCTTTTTTCTAGTTATTTGCAAGACTCGGTGCAGTGGGTCATGGACTTAAACTAAATGATGATATATTTACCAAAATACCCAATGGTATTCAACCAGGTGATATCGCTGAAATTTGTGGTGCAGAGGGATCAGGAAAGACTGAAATCTTGTATGCAGTCATTGCTAATGTAATCACAAATTTTGATTTTGAGACTTTAGAAAAAGGCATAGAGCCTCGTGTTATTTTTATTGACACAGAGCACAAATTCTCAGTATTAAGGCTTGTTAGAATAATTGAGCACAAACTAGAATCAGAGATTAACAATGATATTATAAAAGATTCTGTTGGTGTTTCATCAATTAGAAATAAAAGGAAGCATGGGGATATTGATACATTTATTCAAGCAGCTCTAAAAGGATTATTGATATACCAATGTTTCTCAAGCCAAGAGCTTGGTGAAACATTGTTAAGCATAGAGACATTGCTATATCATCACCCAGAAGTCTCAATTTTAATGATCGATACAATTTCAGCATATTTTAATGTGGACAAGTTGCTAGGATTAGGAAAGATGCAACAAGAACTCCAACAACGACACAATACAGAGCTCATTTCAAAGATAACAGCAAACCATCAAGTTATTGTGCTCGCAACAAAATCTTTACTATTTCATGGCAAGGATAGCAGCAGCAAAAAGATGGGCAGTAGCAATAGCTATCAGAATATTGCCTCGGGGCATCAAGAATTTATGTCTCAGGAATGGCAGTCGAAAGTGCGTTATCGTATGCTAATTTCAGACAAGACAAACAATATAGTTACGAACAATGAAAGGTTACTTTTTGTTATTAAACCTGTGGATTTTATTAAGGACCCAGTGCGTTTCACTATCACTAAAGATGGCATTGAGCTGGGATGACATTTTTAAAATTTATCACATCAAAATGCATAATGGCTATATTTTAGTTGTCAATACCACATAGTTTATCATGTCATTTACAAAAAACAACAGTGGTCAGTGTTGATATTTTCTTAAATTTTACCAGTGTAAAAATACACAAATTCTATGCAACAAGTTTATTGTTAAGGGATTTGCCTTTGACAGTAAACAGTATCTTCCCATACTTACGTTAAGCTAGTTATTTACATATTGTATTTTACTGCTTTCTTAAGATTTGCATGTAAAGTACACCCTAAGCTCCAACTTCTCAGACACAGAGTAGATGTTGTTAGTGGGCAAAATCTAAGCAGATTTGTTATTCAAGAGAAACTGACCCCACAGTGCTTGTCATGTAGAGAGGATTTTTACAGTTTCATGAATAAAAAGAAACAGATCAACTTCTAGGTTTCCTGTATGCTTCAGATACTCATCAAATGCTGTGAAGACATGATTTACGAAGTATTCTTTCTCCCATTTCAATACTATACAGTTGCAACAATTTATAAATGTTAGATCTTAATTCAATTCTGAATCTGGTTCAGAACAACTTCATCCAAAGTACCCCAACCACAAGTCAGAGGAATGTCAGTTTTTGTTTTCACCTACGGAATGACAGTTTCCATGTGATAATCGCATCCTCTGATTTCGTCCCTCTTTGCATGTATTTGATAGAACCACTGCAATGTTTTGTAATGTATTGTCAGTGTGATGCCATCATGTGACAAGGAACATGGAATTGAGAGTTCACAATTAGTCTACTTGACTACACAATTAAATTGTTGCCTTAGTGCACATAAATAGCTTATGAATAATGAGTAAATTAATTTTACATGTTCCTTATAGTTTTCTCATAATAGTAAAAAGAGTAATTACATAAGACGAAGTAGATTCCTGGTATAGTTGCAAGTTGTGTTAGTCTTTGCAGCATGCAAACAAATTTTAACCCAAACCACAAGTATGTTTAAAATTGATCAACATTGCTGGGTCAATTATACATTTCGTACACAAAAAAACCTGAGTAAATGAGCATCAATAACAGGACACTATCTGAAGATTCCACATTTCTGCTGTTGTAGAGGCTGACAATATAAGCCTTTCATTAGAAGACTACACAATTTTTATAACCAACTTTGGATTTTGGTTAGTACTCAAGTTGCTAAATTTTATGGCAAATTAGTACTGAAGTTGCCAAAGTGGTTGCTTAAGTCGTTGCAGAACAAGAATGTTAGGAAAAATTCATAGGCCCATACAGGGTTGGTGGGTGGTTAGATCAAAAGCATACTCCCGCATACAGGGTTGGTGGGTTGGTCAAAAAAGTAATGACTTTGATCATACATACTTTCTGGATGCTCCCTGTCTGTTGTTAAAAATGAATAAGGGCATGAAGCAGCAAGATCTGCTTTAATCATCACGCAAGTAGCTGCTGGTTTAACTCCTTTTAAAGTAATAAATGCATCACAAGATATATGAAAATGAGTTTTAGTTGCTTATCTGGGCAGAAGGTCAAAATCTACTAGTACTGTAGTTGCTTCCTAGTTTTTCAAATTTGAGTACTGGAGAGCTAGCTGTGATATACCTAAAGCCATCTAGGCAAGTTGTTATCAGTTGCAATTTCTTTTTGAAAAGCTGGAGTGGTTAGTATGGATCTGCATAGCAACTAGGAATGCTTAAATACAATCAAGAACTGTAAAGAAATTTGCTTCACTCAATTCCCTTTCGAACAAGCTAGTTAAATACTGCAGAACCTCTGCCAAAGCCAAAAATCCAAAATAATCCAAACAGCTGTATGGATCACCTCCTAAAGTTAATTGGTTCTTTCATAGACATATGCAAACCTCCAGTAAAATTTATGAGAATCGTTTATCACTTTCTCTGTAAAGTTGCTAACAGGCACACGGGCAGGCAGACAGAGAAAGAGATGCTAATGAAATATACCTCCTTGGCAGAGGTAATAAATCAAGATGTGCAATATTCTGGTTACCTTGGAGGTTGCAGGCTTGGGCATTGACCTCACCTTATCCACTGACACATTTTCTGCAACTAAATCAAATATTAGGTCAATCAATTCTGTGTTGTCTAGGTTTGAATTATGTTCTAAAGTTAGTATAAACAGAACTACCACCATATGGAAACTTACAATGTTCTTGTTACAATAGAAAACACAATTATCAGACTTTTTTGCAATAGACACTGTTTTACTTACTGTAACTTACCGTTTTGACTTAGACTACTACTAATGTCCCAGTTGATGATTTTCATAGTTTATTGCCATTTTTCTTTACCCTAGGCCTCTGTTTACTAATATATCTATGTACTACTTCATGGTACGTTTACCCAAGTGAAAGTAAATCAGATCTAAAGTGGGTCAGATCAAGTAGATCTGGCACAGAATGGAAATTGATTGTGCACCATTTTCATGTCACCTTGTCATTCTGAAAAATCTACTTCCAGGGAAAGGTTGTAGTGAAACTCTACCAAACTAAAAACTTTAAACATCAATTATTATTCCCCTATACACAGGTTGTCCTTATTGATGGCAAAAAATTACATGGATGTGCATTATAAATATTGGCAAATAATTGGGTAAATTCCATTCCTTAATGATATACATTAATGCATTTCCATATCTGACAATCTGATTGACCTAATTTACAACAAGTACTTCTTCAAGAAATCATAAATTATTGTGCCAAATTCCTCATAGCCTTTTCTAGTCAAATGCAAGTAGTCAAACATATCCTCAGCTTTAATAGTGCCATCATCTCTTACAAATCCAGGATCAGCATTTAAGAAATATGTATTTGGTATAGTCCGCAAGATTTTCTCAAGTGACTGGTTAATCACATAGTGTTTGTCTCTAAGCTTGTTTGGCCGTTCACCTCTTGGAAGGAGACCCTAATGAAAGGTACACATTTAAGAATAATAAGAATGATATAAGCAAAACATATGCGATCCTGAATGCATCTGTTTTCATTTTCTCATTCATCAATTCAATAGTCATAGTGGGCAATGCACAAGAATATAAAATGAGGTATGTTGTTCCTCGACAGAAAACTTGAAATGACATGATTAGCAAAATTTGCAGGACCCAAAGCTGGTCATGCTAAGCATACAAACAACAGAATACAAGTTAGTATAATAAGCAGCCTACATAAATAACACAGAAGCACACATTTCAATGACCACTGAAGTATTGTTACAAGAGCAGGACCTGTTGATAAAAGGGGCCTTGATCAAACTGCTGCTAACAGCAAGGTTATTCTCTGCAGTTCTGTACAAGAGTTGAAGTACTATCAATGGACAGCACTGCAATCTTAAATGCCACCTTGAAAACCCACAAAAAGGGCCATGAAAACATCTTAAATATGAAACCATAAACGAAAGTTAGGAAAATACTTTGCTCCACTTTAATAGCAATAATAAACATACAACGGACAGTTTTCCAAATGCCTAGAACATAGTGTATGATTTAATGAAGACATAAATGTAAACACATACCAGTACTAAAATCTTTGCCACTGGCTTTTTGCTATTTATTGCCCAACAAATGCTTTCTATACCTTCAACTATTTCCTCAGGTGAGTTTCCATAGTTATTCGTACCCACCAGTAACACCACTACCTATTGGTTCAACAATAAGAAGTCATGGAATGTATAATCAAATTAAAAACCACAGAAATTTGACAGCTTGCTTAAATATGTACACCAACTTATACATGTAAAATTTCAAAGGAATAACATATGGCACAGTACTAAGTACATATCAGTTTATTAAATATAATATTAGTTGTTGGAGTTAAATATAATATTAGTTTTCTCCATGGGAACCAAGCTATTTCTGTATGCTTATCACCTTAGAGGGTTAACTGTGTCCAAAAATTCAAAACAACAGCCAATTTTGCATAATCTGTTCAGTTTTCATACTTAGCATTTATCCCAAAATACATGCACTCAAATTTGTTGCTTAGAAACATTACTGGCATGGAATGGTCACCGTGACAACTGTGATACTTTTTTTCAACAATACGTTAACGATTGCATAGATAACTAATGAAAACAAGATAAATAAGAGATGTAACCCTACACTCAAATGAAATAAAGTAATAAAAAATATAAAGATTCAAGACTGATGTCACAAAGGCTTTAATTTAGTTCCAGTTTCTTTTTGATATCTTTGTTAAAAAAACAACAAACTTATTTTGAGTAAAACTTTGTATACACAAAATTATTATAGCTCTTTCCAATAAACTCTTACCTTGAGCTGTAAACTGTCCAATTCCCCACTCTCAACCCTCCATAGGACATGCTGTGTACAATCTCCACCAATGCCAAAGTTTACTGCTTTTAATGGTTTGAATAAAGTATCCCATACCTTAAAGGAAATGGACAAAACTGTTAGTCATCAGTCTTTGAAGAACAAAGTCATAGAAACAACTAGTGTATTTCTCGACATCCATTTGCCATAATACAGCACACATGACAGAGAGGAAGGAGTAGTTGACTGAGAAATGTTAGTCTACGGAATTCATGATGTATAGTGAGTTCAATTGTCAATATATTTAGTAGGCCTCTTCATTGACTCCTTTGATGCACTTTGTAGTGGCTCTTTTCAACGAGGCACTAACTTTATGCGTAAAAAATTTCTACGTAGCCATGTAGTCTGGTGACACAGGAAGAAATAGATAAAACATTCCTTTTCCAGGTGCATGTGGAGGTTTGATGGATAATAGTTGAGAACTAGATGTTTTGATAGTCTGGTTCATGTCTGTTTGTCATAGGGTTATCAGCTCTCCGTATCTTTCCTAAGTTTATTGTTAGATTTTTCTCTCCTGTTAATCTGGCTGCTTTAACCACATGCCTTTTGTTAACTGTTATTCATCCAGTTTAATCCTTCTGCTAATTTACATAGATTAGAACTAAAGAGCTTGAGTGTTTTCTGAACTATTTCTCCTTTACACTGATCCATGTCTTGACAATAATTTAAGTGACATCAAGAATGACTAATGAATATTTATTATCAGTAAAGCGAGTTAACATGTAAGCAAACATGTGAAATTTCAATTATTCATGTGAAGGGAGAAGGGAGTTTCAGAGCAAGTGATCTTATGTATTCTCTATTCTAAATTTCAGGGGTACTCATATTATACACTCCATGCCATCGGGTGAAACAGATTGGCTTCCTCTTATTATCACCAAATGCTTCCATGTACAGGGTTTTAACTTACTGTATTGTACCTCATAAATACTACAAGGATCATGATCTCCAATTTATTGATATTTATAGTTGCATATCAGTGAGTATCCCAGAGCCAACACAGGAAGACCGTGACAAAATGAGATCAAAAAGGCCAATATAAGGAAAAAGGAAAGTGAATAACATTTAAAACTCAACTGGTTCCCTTACATAATATAAGCAGGAGAACAAACCATTGTATTGAGAACCTACAAATATAACCACCAGGCAGAAGGTAACATATTGTTAGCCTCCTCCAAATGGGAAGACAGTATTTCAGATCCAAGAAAAATACCACTTATAACACATTGTAAGATTGTACTGATAGGTAAAATGGCAAAGTTGTATTTTTGTAAAGCTGTATTGACAAATTGAACAGTGATTTCTTATACGTATTATTCAACTCAGCTACAAGAAAGAAAGCAGTCAAGTTAAAAGATGATTTTCATAACTTGACAATTAGGACTACTCAGAATAAACGTGAACGTGAACCCATACGCAACTCTATGTGTAGGTATACAAGCTGATGATTATGTTATACAAAGATAAATGCCCCAATGGTTATGCTAATCTTGTCCTTTAGCCAATTACAAAATAACAACAGATGATGGTAAGAATCATAACATACCCTTGTTTCTTCCATGTTCCGGATAAGGGAATCCCCTAAGAATAAAATTTCATGTCCAAGTGTTGCATCTCTCAAGAACCTGCTATGCTGTATACAAACAAGAAAGCAAAGCAATTGAACTGAGTTGCATCGTTTACCCAAAACAAAGTATAATAAATATTATAGAGTAGAGTATTTAGGAATATAACTAATAATAAACAAAAGGAATTGTATGTGCACCTGTGTACAATTGGCTACATTCACACAACTATGCCAATAAATCAAATGTGCAAATCATTAGAGTATGAGGAAAGACTGTATGGAAAAAGGCTTTTGATCAATGTAAAGATTGCTTGTTACTTTGATATTAAGTTTAGGGGTGCCAGCATTCTTCAGGTTTTCAATCATTTTGTGGTGTGCAACAGATATACATTTGAAGGCTCTGGCAGAATCAATACTGTATATGGAAATAAATATATTTTGACAAATTCTTGCCATGAATACTGCAGAACAAATTTTCAATCCCAGCTTACTTTTATGAAGCTATATTATGTCTGACACAAATGATATTTAGTACTTGGTGTTGTCTTGTCCTTGATAATGTACAGAAAGACCTTGGAAGCATGGGAAATTAGATTTTTACCGTATTATTAATATTCTGTACCTGCTATCCTAGCTTTTTGTTTAGCAGAACATAAAATAAAAAAGTGTTACAGTCCACTAAAAGCCAATGAAATGAGTGAAAATCCTGAGTTATCTTTGACTCAGGGTTTTCTTTTAGAACATTTTAGAAAAGATGTGCCCACGGCAGGATAACCAAGGAAATACTGTACTCTCAAACTGCAAAAATTTAAATAAGTCTAAATTGTGACATAGCTCAAAGAACACTATTATCTTGTTAACTATGGCTTTTGATCATGATATTGTAAGAACATTTATGGGTTGTAAGAAATACCTAAAATCTTGATTACACAAAGCACTGTCAATATTAGAATACATGAACACGAAAATTAGTTCACACCTTTTTTCTGGTCAGATTCTCTTGATAGCTAGTGTGAAAATAGGTCCTGAACTGAGACCCTGCTCATGATTTTTAGATGTACGGATAAGGCCCTGTTGTTTTTCCCCATTTGCCACTACTTCTTGGTTGTTTTCTGCTCCCTTCCGCTGATGACCAGACAGAGGGCAAGCCTCCTTTGTTTTCCCCCACAAAGGCCTGTTTGTTAGTGACTGCTTATTTTCATGGCTTGCTTTCAACTCCCTCGACTGTCTTTCTGTGACTTCAAAATTCCAAATAAAGCTCAGGGTTACTTACTGGAACTTTTTAACTTTTTTATTGCTCAAGGTCCAATTTTCAGTCCAAAGGACCAAGGAAACATGAAAAGCCAAAGGATAACAAACTATTACTCTGCTGCCTTCAGTTTCTATGCACCTTGACATTCCACTTTGCCCTGCATGATTTTCTGCATCCGACACCAGAGTTGATCACCTTCAGTTTTTCTTTTTTGCAGACATGCAATTGCCCAGACTTACTTCAGTAGAAAAGTTCCAAATGTGTACTTACCTTTTCCCATGCTCATGCTTTTCCCTTAATTCAAGTTTAAATTGCCAATGTTGAGGATATCATCTTCTAAATCAAGACTCAAAAATTTTCCAGGTGTCATGTCCATTTTCTCCCTGCCTCTCATGCCTACCTGGATTGCATTTTGTTTACTTCCTTTTTCTTAACCTGAGTTTGGTACCTCATAGCCCTTTTTCAATGGTTTGCCCTAACAAAACTTGTTAATTCAGTTCATTGCGCAGGAATCGTGCTAGTGAAATTTTGGTCTAAAGCAAGCAAGAAAAGCCACCGAAACTGTTCATTTTTGCCAAAATTTTCAAAACGACATTTGAAAAAAAATGTGAAAAAAATGTAAACAAATGTCACGTGATTTTCTCCAGTCCGGCCAACTGGGCTGGAAAAAGTTCATGTTATAGTGAGCTAATTTTGACTCGGTCAGAGGCGTTCATATAATAAGGCCCTCAATTCACATACATTCGACAGGGCTATTGTATGTCATGAAATGGGGCCACATGGGCACCCGCATTCTTTGGCCTCCAAGGGGTTCAAAATGATTTATAACGTAGACCTCAACAACAATGCATGGGAGCATTTTTTTGCCCGGGTTGTTGCACGGGCATGGCAGGCAGTTACACCATAATACTGTACAAATAACATTTCATTATGACGTCAACATTCGTGGTAATATTCAACCCAGGCTGTAGATTTTCTTTGACAATTACTCCGTTATGCCAAATCTAGGCCTACGAAACGATAAGATCCGCAGATTTAAATGCCTCCGCCGAAGGGGAGAGGCAATAGCTCCGATCCCCATGAGAGTGACTACCATTCACATCCATACTGCCTTACTAGAGACTGAAAATTTAACCTGAAGGGGGCATTCATTTGAGTAGTAATATGTCAATTTTAGCTGTTTTTCGCAACGAGTACCAAGACGAAAATCGTACTTGCATGTGTCAGTCACAGGCTAAATGGTGACCTTCAGATTCTCTCGCTTTTGCTGTTCCACTTTGTTTTGAAGAAAGTTTGTGCCATTTTTGGTACACTGTTGTCCGAGAGGTCTCTAATAGCCTTATCGAAATTGTTGAATGTTCCAAATCTCTCGATTGATGGATAACAAACAAATAAAATCAAAGTTTACAAACCACTTAAATTTGGCTGGATAAATTGGCCCTTAGGTTTCCTTCCACCAAACTAAACTGACCACCGCCATGAAGCAGATAAGAACAATACCAGCGACTAAAGTTGATGCTATAATGTCTAATACCCTTGCTTATTTATACTAGTCCCAATGCAGACAACATATTCCCTATACATTAAGTTTTTGAGGGCAGGCTTACAATGGAAGAGAAAGTGTCAAATATAAAAGCTATCGCTGCAAGTCAAGGGATACATCTTGCTTACCGCCGACATCGATGACGCACTGTCACAAGTGTAAACCAAACCAGATAGGATTATGTGATCATATCAAACCCAAAGCTTTTGACAAGCCCTGCAAGTAACTATTTTTAATATAACTCCTGAGTTTGTTCATACTTTAACACGGCCAGAAGGTCGTGTTCACAGGAATGTTTGTTTTTCACGATGTCGGTAAGATTTACAATTAAGTAGCTGACCTCTAGTGCTACATGTTAATCCTTACCATGCTTTGCCAACGTCCATCGCCCTGCACGTCCTCTACCGCTACTCCAACTGCCGCGTTATTACAAGATGTTTGCATGGCTGGGAAATGTCTCCGGCGAACTACGTGTCAGTTTTCCCACCAGCTAGATTATCACATCCCCTCCCGTCTGATACAACACCTGGTCGCCTATTTTGAAAATGATCGCCCTATTTAAATGAAGATGCAGTTGGCCTAACCCTTTTAATTTCTCGCATGAGGAGTGGTTGCGAAATGGAATAATATTTTTCTTTGTTGCCTGCCATAATCCAAAAACCAATATCGAATATCTAACAGGACATCTAACCACATATTTATCAGGGCCTCAAGACATCCCTGGTTGCAGTTGGACTTTTTAGGTTGCACCGTGTGCATCAGAAAGCGGACTATGCATCGGACTATTTCGACGAGAAGGCTGAAAAGTGGTGGCGTACGTGTTTCCCAAGCTAAAAAAGCAGAGCTTGGGCGTCTTATTTGACATACCTGTAAACATCACACCTTATGATATAATTCCAATGGTACGGTACGTCTCGTAAAACATCCAATTACTGCCATGGGGACTTATTCATTTTTGATATTTTTGGATGGGGGCATATTTGAGAGGGGGGCTTATAGAATTGTCTTGGAAATCATTGCAGGGAAAACCCCCTGTGAATTAAATAATAATACTGGCTTGGCAAAGGTTTGTGCTCTCGGAGTGCCTCTAGTATTCAATTTGTAAGCTATTGGAAACTTAAACAGGTGCAGAGTAGACTATCCTGAAGCTTTATGCATTTGTTCCACTCTCTCTATTGCTCACGGGGCCCGTGAGTTTGCTTGTGTAAAAATTGATTTCATTTCACAACTCTAAGGACTACTTCTAAAAAGGCCGATTAAAAGCCCTAACATAAAATCTTTGCGCAGATGCACAAACATTCAATGGAGACTAGATACTTCAATGCCTCCTTATACCAAATATACCAAATACCAAATATTATCTAAAATGAATACATCAAAGTAAACACAGTTTAGCAAAAATATAATATACAGTACAAACTTAAGGTATTTATTGCAATATAAGAGTAACAAAATGATGTAAAAGAGATTAAGGACAAATTAAAAATAACACATTAAAATACATAGTTTTGGGTGTGAGGACACCCCAGGCTAACCCAAATTTAACAAGGTCTTCAACCTTGGACCTCACATACTGACCAAACTAGAATTTCATAATTTCGACATTAAACCAATAGTCTGTGCTCACGCATAGGAATACTATTAGTTGAAGACCACCAATGCAAGGTGTGGATGTGAACTGAGAGTTACCAAATATAGCTAATAAACTTATGAAATTATCATTCTACATAAATAGTATTAGCTTAGAATTTTAATTAGAAATCCTACACACACAAACCCCTATCATCGTTCTACAGAGAGATTATGCAACAAATTCATGTCAATATAATCTCAATAATTTCATCAGGAAACACCCCTTCTATGACTCCCATTGGCCACTGTCCACATGACACGTGGTCATCTGCAATGAGCACCAAATCTTTTGACCGGAGTTTCCTTCTTCTATTGAGCCATTTCTGTCTTGACTGTGGGGTTGGCAAGTATTTGTGAATCCAGTGGTTCCAGAAGGAACTAGTCAACCATTGAACCTGGTGCCAGCGCCTATTAAACCTATCTGCCGGTCTAGCCTCACTTAAAGCTATGCAGGGATTTTGCTTATGCAAAATAAGCATGCTAGGTGTTAAAGTACTAAGTTCATCATCACTATCATCTTGACGAACTAAAGGTCATCATTTAAAATGCGCTCTACTTCAGTTAAAAATGTTCTCTTCATCAACAAGCTGTTCTTTGGTGAGAGCACCTAAAATTTGTTATGCTGATCGAATAACACGCTCCCAAACGCCCCCTGTTTGACTTGTAGCAAGGGGGTTGAAATGCCATTCAATGTCATATGCAGGGAGTGTGTCTATAATCTTTTACTGAGCTTGCTGTGACCTAAGCCTTGCGAATTTTCTTTTAATCGTTGGTATCCACTCACAAAATTTTCACCGTTATCACTATAAACGATCTCTGGATATCCACGCCTTGCAGTGAATCTACTAAAGGCGCACTGAAAGGCTTCTGCATCTAAAGAGTTGGCAACTTCAAGATGTGTTGCTCTTGTAGCCATGCAAGTAAAGATGTAACCATGCTTCTTAATGTAGACATGACCTTGTTTGACAATTAAAGGAAGAAAGTAATCAATTCCCACTGAGTAGAAAGGTGGTTTGTATGGTGTTACTCTAACTGCAGATAATAGTGCCGTTACTTGGTTACCAAGACTAGAATTTCTCCTCTTGCACTCCATGCATTCGCTAATTGCCTTGTGAACTTGTGCATGCCCATTGATAACTCAATAACGCTGCCTCGATATACCCAGGGCATGAGATAGAACCATATGATTTTCACAATGATGACAGTAACAGATAAGCAATGCACGTACATCGTGGTTCTTAGGCAAGGATTATTGAAAATTTAACATCTTTAGGGATAGGGGCTCGCTGAAGTCTACCACCAACTCATAATAGACCATCGATTATAATAGGATGCAACCAAGCAATCTTACTCCTCCTTTTCAGCTCTCTTCACTTTCCCATTAGCACTAGATACTGCAGAGATGTCTTCCTCTGTTAAAGATTTCAATGTCCTCGATTAATCTGCAATTACTTTGGACATATCCAATTATGCTATTCTCTGCAGCTCTTAGATCTCTTACAGTGAGAAACTTCTCGACCTCTCGCCTGGCTGATGTGACCGTCTCCTGGCTTGCTCTCTTCAATTTTAACAATGAAAAGAACCTCTGGTACCATGCAACTGCCCTTTTTTAATGTCAACATGTCTAAAAATAGTGAACAAGTGTGTCTGTGGGTGACAAACCCTCTTTATTATTTGTCTGGCAAATAATACTTCCACTCTAAGATTCCCTTGACCCTCTCATCCAGCATGGGTAGACTGGGCCACGTGTTTGCAGACTTAACCGGAAGGGGTGGACCTTCTAGCCAGAGCTTCAATGTCTCTTTTCTGATGCCGTAGAGCCCCGAGAGGCAAGATCTGCTGGGTCTTGTTTTGTAAGTATGTGCCACCACTGATTGGTCTTAAAACCATCTTGAGTTGTAACCAATCTCTGGGCTACATATGTCTGGAATCTTGAGGCTTCATTGTTAATGTATTGCAGAACTGTGGTGGAATCTGTGACACTATTAGCCTTGATGCTCAACTCATTTTCCAGTTTGTGGTTTGCTTTCACAGCGAGAGTAGCTGCAGCTAACTCGATACTTGGGATGGTAACACGCTTCTTGAGAGTTACTTGGGACTATCCTGTTATGATGGTACAGACAAGATAGCCTTAAAATCTTATTTTTGATCGACAAATCACCTACTAAGTTCATTTTACTATGGCAAGTATTATTGTATGAGGTTACCAGTCTTAACCAATAACTTTTGCAGACAAACTCATATAGTGTCGCTGCTAAAACATTAAATTTAAACAATGGATTTGTTTATTAACCTTTGTTCACTTTACAAAAAGAAGACAAAATCGCAACACCACGTCTAACTGAAAGGCTACTGCACTTCAGGGTCGAGACCTCTGGCCCTGATACATAATTCTGATACATACAGCATTCTGATAACCACTGACAGCTCGTTCTCTTTAGCATGTGGGGCAGTGCCCCGCCACTTCTTATTGCTTGACAAAATGATCAGTAAAAAACAATAGTTTCTCTATGTTTTCCATGGACTACCTCATGTCAACAATTTATCTTTTGTGATTAACATTCCACTGATCTGACATGAGAACTGATTTACTGTTTCGTACCCACTAGTATAGCAGAGAGTGTGTTGTAAGTTCCAAAAGGTGAAATAGGCATCAAAAATTACTATAAACTTTGCTGTCCTGAAAATGTACACAAACAACAACATGCAAAACTACAACTCTCCGAAAAAACGTAAAAGGCAAATGGTACATAGTCAACACTGACCCAAGTTCTAAAAGTTATGAAAAACCAGCTATATCTAACATGCAGCAAGTAAATGTCATGTCTTAGAAAATAAGCGGCAAACATCCTGTTAGGTGTCAAAAAGGAGAAACGCATGACAGGCCATTGTTTGATAAAACACATTATGCACAGCTATCACAACAACTGTGTCGAAGACTGTATGTCGACAAAGAAATAACTCCCTTGCTCCCGTACACTATGAGCTTTTCACTAACTTGGAAGTCTCTCAAATACTACAAAATTGCTTGATCACACACAATTTGAGTGACGTAAGCTTTCACAACCTCACATTTGAGAATTGTTGTTGGAATGTCAAATGCTCCAAAAGACTCTCACGTAAGTACTACCCTACCTGGCATGACTCATATCTCACACAAATTTCACATACATCAAGTTTCACAACATAAACATAATTGTTAAATGTACATCAAGGATTACTTAATCAAACAGTGCATAGCATGCAAGCTTTAATGTATTATGTCCTTACATTCTCAACAACTGCTTATTGTATATGCTTATTGTAGGTATGAACTAACATCAAGAAGTAGCAAAAAACCTGTATGAGCCAAAGTTACTTACACTTTATTCAGAAATTCGAAGGTGCAGCCTGTGTGTTTCTTTTGTCTTCATGAGGCTGCTTACTGCGAAAGAGATTGGGGACCAGTGCATCCCTGTTGCCAATTGTAGCAAGACAATTGAGCCGTCACTGAAATTTGATTGATTCTGGTGCAAACATTGAATGTATTGAGCAATAAATTGATCGTAGGTTTGGGTTATTGTTGTATGGCACCTCCATAACTACTTCTATCTCAAATTCTGATGTGACATGGATGAGACTTGAGTGCAGACTTTACGGAACAGAAATACGTCTTATCTCTGTCAGGTCCCGTCCCGTAAAATTTTGGACATTTCTATGGACAATGTTCGGAGTATTTTTCAGACAATAATACTACTGAAAAAAAAATGAGAAAGTTAGGTTTTCTGAACAGACAGCTTGCAATCCTCCATACATTTAGTATTGAAATTTGAATGGGTGCATTTGCACAGGTTGCACCTTCTGGATCTGCCCCTGACCATATGTCTAGATTGGTGACTCTTTTTGTTACATTGATCGTACCTTTTATTTTAAATTATCTACCTGATTGCATAAATAACAAATTCAAGCCATCACATCTATAACTTAACTTTTCCCATTGCACATGAAAAGCATTGTACTGTTGTACCAACACCATCTCTTGTCTAAGATTTCTTGGCAACTAGTACTTGCACATCTGTAAAAAACATTTGTATTGGCCTTTTATTCACCCTTGGTTAGAGCTACTAATATCTACCACAATAAGGAATGTGTTCCTTCTTTCCAACAAAGTTGCTCTTAACATATACCTCCCACCACCAGCATCTACACAATATCAAAACACTTTTCCAAATGAATTGAAAACACCCCCAAATGAAACCATACGATCACCTTGGAAGAACAATAGCTGCTCAACTACCATACAATATGACCAATACCTTAATGTAACAAAAACATGCCCCAGGAACAATTCTAAAGAATGCATTAACAAAACTCTTTCCATAAAAATAACATGAAAAAATTAGTTTGTCTCAGCTTCGTAATTACGACTTCACTCTAGACGAGGCACATTTTGTGCGAATGAGGTACATAGTGGTCTAACCTGGAACTGATACAAGTTTAATGTTGATCGTAACTTGTAAAGAAGCTAAGGTAGCCAAGTATTCAGTTGTAAAATACCTGTAAATAGTTTTGGTTTATTATTTTTACTATTTTTATTATTATTATGGGATTTTAAGCATTTCTGCACTGGCTGATCTTATTGCCGTTTTTCTTTCTGTTAGGCGAGTCA
>JANTCA010029725.1:0-21737 GCA_024741275.1 Chironex yamaguchii | reverse complement strand
TCTTTGTTTCCTTTCTTGTCTGGGATTGGCTAGTTTTGCTACATGTTTCGTATAAATAGGTTGCCATATACATATACTTTCCTTTCGGACGTTTCATACTCTGAAGAGTATCAGACGAAAAAAAGCTTTTAAGTATGTTTTCAGCGCAATGTCGCAAATTTTCAATGTGAACATCAAACACTATTCAGGATTTCCTGGCTGCAATCCAAAACAATGTGTGGAAGACCAGAGTTGAATACCCCAGGGTATTCGTGCTTTTCTGTTGAGCTGTTTAGCTCAGTAATAAAGCCTCAGATTCACAGTTGTGTGACTAGTCTACTAAGTTCTGGAAAATACTATCATAACATACTTCTGTTTATTACAAAAGAGAACCCTGCCTACTTCTATCTGGAACTCAGACAAAGTAAGACAACAGGATGCCATGATGACATAAAATGCATCCCGTCTATAAGCGCAGACACCAATAGAGAGACAACCAATACGATGAGTGGACGATCAGGGTTGAATAACCAAGGGTATTCGAGCTATCATACCGAGCTGCTAAGCTGTTTCCTTCAGAAAGAAAACCGCCGAGATCCGGGTTTTTGTAACTGCCTTTGTAAAAATATTTTTCCCCTAGTATCGCAGAATTTACAAAAAACGTAAAGCATTTAGTTCCTTTCAAAATTTCCTAGTAATATAAACACGTTCTACTTTCATCTTTGCAAAACAGGGAAATGGAACAGTCCAAACTAAGTCCACTAATAGCTGATATTTGAATCTAACATTTTATTTCCTATAAGAACTGAAGTAAACGTATGATTATGAACACCAGGGCGCCGGACCAGGGCGTCGGACCCGGGTCTCACGACTGCAAATATGATGCCTTTCCTACTGAGCTAAACAGCTCAATAACGAAAAGTCGAAAGACAGTTAGTCATTCAATCCGATCGTCTACCCCTGTTATTGGGTGTCTGTCTTTGGTGTATAAGCTTAGCGGTCATGAGACTCGAGTTCGTCACCCTGGTAGTCATAATCATACCTTTAATTCTGTTCTTAACAAAAGACCACCCTGTCGACGTCGATATGGAATTGATGCAAACGGTGATGCAAATGGATGCATAGTAGGCACAAAACACATGCCGCTTGTAAAGCGTATACATATCTTAGTGCTGCCCGTTGGGACGGGTCTCTTCTGACTTGATACCATGTCAAACGAATACTTCTCACATGGGCATTTTTTCAAATTTCTCACGGGAAGTCCTTGTCAATAAGATATGCAATCCACTCAAAATGATTTTAATAAAGTTGCTAATTTTTAGAAAACGTGACATGATTTCACTTGTCTAGCCTTTTATCCTTTATATGATTGATTGATTTACATATTGATTGCTTTATTCATTCATTCTTTTATTTACTTACTTATTGATTTATTCATTTGTTTGTTCATTTACTCACTTATTTATTCATTCATTCGTTTATTCATTCATTTATTTATTCATTCATTTACTTATTTAGTTTTTCATTTATTTACTTGTTTTTTGGTTTATTTACTTATTTTCTATTTACTTCCTCATTTTTTATTTATTCACTATTATCAAAGTCAATCACTGGCAGCAAAAAGGAAAAGTTTAAGGTATTATTGGACATAATTTCCTGGATATCTCATCATATTCTCCACAAAATATAACTTCCCAATTCCATATGCTATACCTACCTTGCTACATTATTATGAACCATAATAATACAGTAGCTTGCATCAGTTTATGTTACCAAGTAAAATTGCAACAGTTGGTGGGACATCCTATTTCTTATTACTCATTACTGTCCCAAACTGTACCTAATTTTTAGCCTAGCACAAGTTAATAACTTCAAATATTATTTTTGGCAATTGAAACCTTTGGATACATAGCAAGATCTTCTTAGTCATGAAAATGATTCCAGGATTGACAACAGGAAAACATTTCACTACAGCTTCTTTTATCTGTGTTTCTGTACATTACCTAGCTGAGGACGTATTAAGAAAAAGTGAAGCTTGGTATGTTGCTCGTACTTCTCAAAGGTTGGGTGTCAGGATTCAACAACATGTTCTGGCCAGTGTACACCAAACATCAATTCCTCCTAGAGAACAGCTATCTCATGCTTTCAAAGCTAAATGACTGCTAAAATGTGTCATTGTGTCATAGGCCAACATTCAATTAAAAAAATCAGAATGCACTTAAATGTCTAAGGTCGTCGAATTTCAGATAATTGGCATAGCTAGACCATCCTTCCATCTAAGTGTATTGGAGTCTGTCTACAATAAACTAGAAAACCAGGACTCTATAGACAGAAAGAGTTCACTTTTCCACTTGAACTCTTCCATTTTTGCTTTGTTTCAACATAACTTTCTTTTATTGTTTATGATTGGCTAGGTTTAAAATATGCTTTTTATAAAAAGGTTACCATATATCAATATTTTCTTTTCTGACCATTCACACTCTGAAGAGTGTCAGATGAAAAAAGATTTTAAAGATGTTATTAGTACAAGGCGGAAAATTTTCTGAAGGCGATACTTGTGGTATACCAGTATATTGGCTTGTAGCCATGAGAAATAAAAACCCATACAAATTACCCTATTAAAGCGCTGGAGAATTCCAATATTTAGAACCAACATATAGGTCAAATTTGTTGGATGAGAATGCAAGGATATCTCATAAAGTCTTGCTGAACTGCAGATCTTTTTAAGGATTCAGTGATTATTATTTACAAAGATTTGTGTATTTCTAATCGGACAGATTCTCAACTTAAAAACTGTATACAAGTGCAACCTTAAAAAATAAAATGTAACAAAAAAATATACAATGTATGTAAAAACATTTTCTAAACTATTAAAACCAAGTCTGATTTCATAAACACAGGAATAAAAGGTACCATGATTGAGCTAGTGTGAAAATAACAGTCTACATTCCTACAAAGACACTATGGTTAAACATGCAATACAACAAGTTCAAGAAAGTCATTTACCATGACAAATTAGTGAACCTTTATAACCTTAAGTGAATATGGAATCTTTGCAAATAGCACTTCTGTTCACAACAAATCATTTGCGGAAAGATAAGTGCTGTTATTTAATCAAACATTGTCTATTATCAACCAGGCATGACCAATGAATAAACGCAACATCTACCATTCATCACATAAATAATTTGCTGTAGTGGATGAGTTGTACCTGTTTAGAAGGTTGACTTGTGTTTTTGGATCAAGTTGCTTATCTTTTGAATACAACTGTAACTGATCTTCACATTGTTTTAATTCGAGATTTTGTGCAATACATGCATATGTGGAGAATAATTGTACAGTGGGTGGCAGAAAGAGAACCCATATTTAATTTGACACCTGTGCTGTAGGTTGGGTTAAAACAAATTATGCTGCAGTTCCTCCATTGTTAATAGCCTCATCTGAACATATGCAGTAGTTTACAGGGTAAGTATGAATACTTCTAAAATAACTGGATACGCTCTAATGGTCATTAAATGTACATGACTTATAAATGAAGCATGAAAACAGAAAGAACCACTACAAAAAAAATCTTTAGAACTATCAGACTGTGGTCAATTACCATTCAAAACACTTTCTGAGAATACTATGAATTAAAAACAATTTCATGTTGTTACGCTACAAGTCACTTTGAGGACTGTAAAACCTCAAATCAACCCCCTGTGGGCTTACAATTTTTGAAATAAACAAAGCCTTATCTGAATGGAGTCTTAAATAACAGAGGAGGCAATTTAAGGATAAAGAGTATGCATGAACTACAACCAGAAAAATAAAGTAGTTACTTGTGACCTCTATAGTTATTTCTCACTTGGCAATGCCACAGCCAATTTCAAAATGCCTTCATGTTTAAACATAAAAATGGTGTAACGAACCAAGTAATAACGTTGGGACTCAAAGAAATAAGAGGCAATGAAAATAATATCAAAAACTCACAGCACAAATTATTATATCACTTAACATTGTGCTCTGGCACTGGTCTGGAAAGGACTTACTTTTTTAAGTGGTTTTAACTAATGTACAACAATTTAGATTACTAATCGGCTGCAAACTGTACAACAAGTATTGCATGATAGTTGATTGTGACTGCAATTGTGTTATTCTTTCACCTGCACAAAGAAGAATGCAGCCTACCCTCTGATCAAAATATTGCAGGACACTAAAACCCACTCCCACCCAATCTTTAAAGAAAGCCAGAGAAAAATCAATTCTTGCTACATGGAGCAAACATGGCCCAGACTGTGTCCAAACCCTCTTCCGGACAATATTAACCCAGACATTTACCTATAAGAGCAATGTCTCAATGTAAAGGTCAGAAATGCTCTCATCCACCCTGCTCCAGATAGAGTTTACTAACTGGTACCTAAACTACCTGGACCAAACTTTGGACAATAAATGTCCAAAATGCAACACCACACCAATCTCATTTTGGAGAACCCATGAGAAAGACCTGTTGATGTTGCAGAATTCACTGCCTTTGCTTGGTTGTGAAAACAACAAAAACAACTGACTACAAAAATATAGAGACATTAAGCTATAGGAAGAAACCTGCACAATTTTGAAGTTTGTAAGATATTCTACGTTTGTGAAAACAACACTAACACAAATACAAAAACTACAAAACCATTTATATTTCCAAATAACAATAAAAAGCAGCATGCTTTTATCTAAATTACTAAACAAATCAAACCATTGGATACCATACCTTTCAGAGAACCATAATAAGATCATTATTTGGCATCCACATGTGTTCTTGCTTGCCACATTACTTCTCCCTCCCATCTCCAAGCATTATACAATAGCCATCGGCCACAAAATAGTTTGATCAAAAGGACACTCCCATACTGCCCACCAGGAATACTTGACCCTAAAAAATAAATTATAAAGAAAAGAACTAGTTGACTTGGGACTTAGATGAGGCACACCATGCACATTGTATAGCCGCAGTAGCCAGGTGAAAAACATAATCAGCCAATAAAAATGACTACCAGGCTAATAATGATTTTAAAACAAGCGCCATGACTTTATGCTTAACTATGGTTTATTTTCCTATGCTTCTTCAAAAAACGTCTTCAGGGAAATTAACATTGTGTCAATGTAACATTATAAATAGTTTAGAAGAGCAAGTCACTTTCATTAGCAGACATGTATGGAAGTGATGTATTTACTAATACCTGCACTTCTGCCCCAGAAGCTAGCGAGGACATTGTAATCACGCATGCCATGGAATAGAAAGAATGTCCACACAGGAGTGCAGTTTCTGGTTATTTTTTGTAAATCTGAGATGAAACCCAATGGTGATAAGGATAAACATTTAGACAAATCAAGTAGACCAAAATTAGTGATAAAAAGGAAGTATGAGGGGATATTTCTCGACCTCAAATTCTCTACCATAACAAACAGATTAGTCATTGTGAAATCTCTAAAACATTCAACACCATGGATATCAAACAGCACTTAAGCCCTTCAACCCATACACTGATCCGGATAACTTGGGACCCCTGTGGACTAGATGGATTGAGTCATTTTGATACTATGCAGATACCAAGTGGCTAATTGTGCAAGGGGCAGGAAACATAGTGCAGGTTTCAACACAGAGGAGAAGTGCCCTCCTGCATTATGCCTGTGCTGCCATTGAGGAAATATTCTCTACCCTACGGAAAATACTGGAAATACTCAGGATTACACAACAGCGGGAGCAGCTTTAAACAACTATTTCGTTCCTCAGGTAAATGTCCCCTCTGCTAGACAAAAGTTTACCATGCTCAACCAGAAAGGAGGAGAGACTGTCAGCCTGTTTGAAACCAGATTGAGGCACGAGTCCCGTGATTGTGCTTATGGAGGAGACCATGACAACCAGATCTGAGATGCCATTTTGAGTAAATGCCAACAACCGTATGTATGCTGTCGTTTGTTTGAACCTGGAGCAGGACTAACACTTGCCCAAGCACTCAATGTGACCAGAGAGGCCAAGATAGTGTTAGAAATGGAAGCAGGCATGTCCAAAGTGAGTGTCGGAGATTTCAAAGAGGAAATAATGGTGGTCCATGGAGGAAAGCATGGTTTCTCCAGCAATAAGCCACAGAAATGGCAAGGAAAAGGAGCAAAAGGAGGACAGAAAAGTGGAACCAAAGGAGATCAGAGCAGAGCTTGATACCATTGTGGACACACTGATCACCTGAGTAAAGACAGAAAATGCCCAGCACGAGATCAGGAATGCACAAAATGTGGAATTGTTGAGCATTATGCCAAGTTCTGTGAAGCCAGGAAGAAGAAATACAGAACAGGAGTTAACAAGATGAAGGAAAAACCAAAGGAAGTTAAACTAGACTATCCATTTTTTGTAGAGGAGCGTAAACCAATCTATACTATGAATCCAGAAACAGAGATGTACAATGATGGTATACCTGTACGATGGTAATACGAGGAGTCGCTCTAAAAGGTGGAATTATAGATACTGGTGCTAGAGCTTGCTATCTGGGTGATAAGACTTGGAATCACTTGAGGAACGGTGGAGTGAAATGCATCAGTGTGCAGAAGCTGACACCAGGAGAGAGGCCACCCTATGCATACATGACACACGAGCCACTAAATGTGGTAGGAAAGTTTGAGGCTGAAGTAAAGTGTGCCTTGACCAGAAAGAAAACCAACATGTAAGTTTGTCATGACCAAAGGAAATGATTGGACTCTCCTGGGGAAGAAAGCTTGTAGAGATCTGGGCATTCTCAGGGTTGGACCCCCAGGTAAGACAGGAGCAGGCCATGAAGTGTACACGGTGACAGGAGGAACAGGAAAAGTTGAGTCACAGTTCTCAAAAGTCATGGAGGGAGTTGGAAAGCTGAAAGATCACCAGCTCAAAGTACAAGTGAAGCCAGATGTGAGACCGATAGCACAGAATGTAGGTTGTGAACCATTTGGACTCAAAAATCTGATGGAGTTGGACATTATTGAAGAGGTACAAAAATGAACACCAACAACCTGGGTATCACCTCTAGTAGTTGTCCCAAAACTAGATGGTGACATACGCATGTGTGTAGATATGAGGAGAGCAAATGAGGCAGTTATCAGAGAGACCTTAAATACCAACAGTAGAGGAAGTACTGTACGACGTGAATGGATCTAAGTTGTTCTCAAAATTAGAAATGGGGCTTCCACCAGATAGAATTAGAGGAGGAGTCCACAAAAATCACCACATTCGTCACACATAAGGGACTGTACAGGTACAAAAGACAAATGTTTGGTATGGCTTCAGCTCCAGACATATACCAGAACGTAGTGAAAGATGTGCTAACTAGACATAACGGACAAATAGTGCACAGAAAGGATACCAAGGAGCATGACGAGACACTTAGAGCAGTACTTCAGAGACTTCAGGATTGTGGACTTACATTGAATAAAAACAAGTGTGAATTCTGCATGGGGAGAATAACCTTCTTTGGTCATGACGTGACACATGACGGAGTACACCCAAATGAGGAAAAAATGTCAGCAGTAGTAAATGCCAGGGAGCCCAAGAATAGCTCAGAGTTGCTATCTTTCCTGGTACAATTTTCTGCCAAGTTCTCACCTGACTTCTCACAGGTAGCACAGCCACTGTGGAAGATGACACGGAAAGGAGTAGAGTTTAAGTGGGAAAAGGAACATGCAGATGCATTAAAGAAGCTGAAAAAGCTAATTATGCTTTGAGAGATACTCAAGTACTTTTCTGTTAAGGCACAAACCCAGATTATTGCCAATGCCAGACCAGAAAGCCTGGGAGCAGTACTCACTCAGTTTCAAGATGGTAATTGGGTGGTAATCTCATAAACATCACGGAACTTGATGGGTGTGGAGAAGAGATATTCCCAGAATGAGAAAGAGGCACTCACTCTGGTATGGGGTTGTGAGAGATTTAATCTGTACGTATTTGGCTGTCAGTTTGAGCTACAGACTGACCAGAAGGTGCTAGAGTTCATGTACACATTGAGATGGAAGTTGGTAGCTAGAGTGGCCAAATGGGTCCTGAGATTACAGGGATATGACTATAAAGTAGAACATCCTCCTGGTAAAGGAAGCATCGCTGATGCCCTATCTGGACTCAACCAGACGAAGCCAAAGGATCAGAGTGGAAAGAGGATAGGTATAGTCAGGTATATGGCCGAGTATGCCACACCTGCTGCATTGATGATAAGTGAGATAAAGGAAGAGTCCGGGAAGAATGAAGAGTTGGCAGTAGTACAACACTGTATACAGTCACGAGATTGGTCAAGTTGCACACAGACTTTGGATTGTGATGCCTAAATCACTGAGACAGAAGGTCGAGGAGCAGGTACACGAGATCCATCAGGGCATAGTCAAGTCCAAAAGCTGACTCAGACACAAGGTTTGGTGGGCAAAGATGGACACTGATGCTCAGAAGCTGTGGAACCATCTGCTCCACCAGAACCGATGGCCAGGTCACAGATGCCATCAGGTGCATGGCAGGACTTAGCCATAGACTTGTTAGGACCATACCCTGATGGTACCAGCTTGTTATTTGTTATGGATTAGCACAGCAAGTATCCAGAAGTAATCATAATGAAGTCAACAACCAATGAGTGGATACTGGAGGCACTAGATGAGGTCTTCATGAGATTTGGGTTTCTGTACACCCTGAAGACAGACAACTGTCCCCAGTTTTCAAGCATGATGTTTCTTGATTACATGGCCAGAAATGGGGTGAATCATGTCACATCGCTGCTGCTATGGCCACAGGCAAATGGAGAGGTGGAGAGGTTCTACCTATGTCTTGGTACGACCATGGTGATTGCCAGGTAATGAGGTGATGGTCGAGCGAGATGGTGTTGAATACAGGTACAATGTAGTGCACACAAAGCCAGTTATGACCCCGCCTACTGTTCTAAAGACCCCTCAGATTGAGGGATCTGCTGAGATGGTCCCGAGTACAACTGTTAGCCAGACACCTGATGGCAGCAGACCAATGGTTACTCCAGACATGTCGATGACACCAGTTCAACGTGAGGTACCGAGACATGATGTCCTGAGACATAACACCGGATTGCCAGCCTGATTTGCTGATTACTGCATGGGAAAGTAGTGTGAACACAGGCCCAATGGTGAGCCTAGTGCCCATTGGTAAAGACCATGAAGGTCTATGTGGCCTGATGTACTGTGTAGTGATATAAAACAAAAGTGGACTGCCAGTTAGAAATTATTTGATATACATTGTTTATTAAATTGTGTTTTTGGTTTTCAGGACACTATAGTAAAATTGATTGGTTTAATGTTAATCTTCAATAATATTACATCTCCACTATCACGTACGCTAACATGGCAATTATTGGTAGCAAATATGTGTCAAGATCTCTTATATTTACCACCTATTGATTATAGGTGGCATTTAATTCAATCCAACACTCTAAAATGCACAAGATTTAAACAAAATGTGTGCCACTTGCCATGTCCACATCAGAGAAATTTTCACTTTCTCCATTTTGCTGCCATCCAAATTTTTCCTCCACTAATTATGCTACATCCTTGTAAGCACAATATATACCCTTTCATTCTACCCAGCACACACATATTGAACAGGAGGTATTTTCTTCTCAAAGTTTCCATAAAACCAAGCGTCACAACCGAGTTCAGAGGTCAAGTCCAGGAAAAAAACCCACTCCACGTGAACACACCATTGAAACCTGAGTGTCACGTCCGAGCAAAAACGAAGGAGAGATGAAAAGTCACCAAAGAACTGTTCATTTTGTGGCTCATCATATCAACGAGAAACCTGTCCACAGGGTTTTAACACATACAAATGCACACACACAAATAAATGAGTAAACAGACACACAGAGAGAGAACTACATACACATGTATGCGTTCATCAAGCCACTTGTCAGTGGCTAAGTGGATAAGTGCTGGCTCTGCCTTTATGTTAATGTTTCTTAGACAAACTCAGGCAAAAATACCAAAGGCCTTACCAAACGTAATTGAAAACCAACACCGATTATGTTTTTTCCGCTTCTTTAGCTAACGGATTAATTCTTAAGAAGATGCCACATACATGGGAGTAACAACGGGAAAAGACAAAACTAACAACCATAGGCTTAACGTGCTCAGTTGTAATTAGGTTACAGTAAAGTTAACTTCAGGTTAGTTAAACCAACAAAAGGCTCACCTTCTTGTAATATTAGCGCTAACAATAAGAAGGTAATTCAACACCATGTTAGTGATGTTGGCTACAGTAAAAATACAGCACTTCCTTGATTTATGTGTCCCTGAGGGTGAAAAAGTTAGTGTCAGCCAGGCAGTAAATCAATATACAAGTTCATAATTTGCAGCCACTGTAATAGAGCATCCAAACTGTCTATATTGACTGCCTTTAAAGCTGCTTCCAAATCTAGCACTCTAATGATGATTATAGGTTGACCTTTTGTTCTGACGTCAAGAAAAATCTATTGTTGGAATTGATAAATTAATAATAAAAAAAATAAAATAATAATAGTGATGATGATGATGATCATGATGATCATGATAATAATAATCATAATAATAATTATTATTATTAATCTGAAACTTATGATCTGGTAATGATTATTGTATTACAGTGCAAGTCTAGCGCATGTCATGTATATTCAAATATGCCTGTTAAATGCGAGTGTTTGAATGTAATGCTGTAAGAGGAATAAAATATATCAGAACTTTAAAAAAACACTTTCAAATTCGTTCGAGATGTCAGACCTTGGAGACGATACCATGGAACTTTATGCAAAAAAATATTCTGAAAATATATCCTCTTTTTGCCATCTCGCCTTAGAATACGTTCCTCCCGTTTTTACTGGCGATAAAAATGTATCAAAATATCTAACAAAACAGACATTGAAAATCTGAATACCCAATGACAGATGTTTATTTTTGTGAAAGACTACTTTCACTGTTCAAGTCCTATAGTGAGCTGTTTTATTCTCTTCTTTGTCAAATATACATAAAGCGACGCAAGTGTAATGCATGCAGAAAATATGTGGACTAAAACAGTTCATTAATATATTGAGAAGGCAACTACGTTTCAGAAGTACAATGAATAGAAGGAAAAATTGCTTTTTATGTTCAGTAAATCTCTCTTTATTTATCGGATTAGTTGAAGAAACAATTCGAGATATTGAGATGATCTGAAGAACGGGACTCACAAGTCACGAATATGCTGGCGATAGGAAAAAGTAATCATAAGGAATTCTTAACTGAAAACTCCGACGACTTAAGAATATGTTCAACACAGCTAAAGATCGAGATAACCAACATTCGAGATATCGGGAACTAAAGTAAGCGGATAAGTCTCGTTAATAATTTTGACTACAAAAATTCGGCATCAATTGTCGCTGGTTGTGAAGGCAACGCCATAATATTCCTTAGTTAATGTAATCGATTGCGTTTTATCAAAGAAAGTAGTTTACTTCTCAACAACTTGAGAAAGCAGTAACGACATGAAAAGATATTTCATAAGTCAGATCTCTAGAAACACCCGTCTAATTCCACTTATGAGGAAGGGGGCACGAGACTAGAAGAGAAACTATTATTTCATTAAATGCTAATGTCTTAATACGTCCCTCAAAACCTCTGCAATAATGGCATGAATTAAAAATTGTCCCAAAAGGCAAATTTTCTAGGTTATTTCGTACTTGCGCATGTCATCCTCTGGGCTCTACTACGTAGGGCTTGGGGGCTCGATCCACCCTTGATAAATGCTGTGGGGAGGCTCACCTCCCCCTGAAAAAATTTCCAAGCAAACCGTCATTATTGTCTCTAACTGGTTATATTTAGCAGGCACATCATTTTCATCAATAGGGAATCCGGATATGATCAATTGTGTATGAGGTCTATAATAATTTTGATTAGTGTTTGCTATATTGTCTCTAATTTTATATATATGTATATATATATATGTATTTATATGTCAAGAGCTCAATCATCCATGTTTATTATATATATATAAATTACAAGAAATAAATCCTTTTTTAACGGTTCGAATAATTCTTCTTCAGAAAACTCAAGAGTTTTTATATATATATATACACATAATTTAGAGAACATGTGGAGCTTTTTTAACTTTCAAGGATTTTTTTGACAACACAGATAATGACGAACGTCTACACATTCACATGGTAACGACTTATGTTGCCACGGAAATAACAGTTAGTACGAGCTCTTCTTCTATCGTCTACAGACTGGAAAAATTTATTGAATGTTTTGTTACGAGTGATACCTAATCAATCCTCCGATCTGATATCACATCTGTAACACCTAATACGTGCTAACGTGTCCCTGGTCTTTCCTGGTCAACCCTATATGAGAAAGCAATAATTGAAAGTTCATAAATTCGGCCGTGGTTGAAACCCGAGTCGATTAAAACGTCAGATAATTATCAATCGGAAAGAGTTGCAGGGACTTAAGATAGCTGTCTTTGGTCATTGTAGCTGGCTACCATCTCTGATGAAAAAAATAGACGTTGATGACCTTCGCAAAGATTTCAATTATTTTAATTTTGCAAATGTATTTCTAAATTTCTTCCTTCTTCATAAAGATAGTGATGATGATAATGTAGAAAATAATGCTAGTAAATTGATCGAGCAGGCGATAACCAATGACTTAGCCATAATTATCACGTGATTTTTCCAGGAATTTGATTCATTTATGCTATTGGATGACAATTTGATCAAGAAGGAATGGCGCGGAAAATTTTTCAAAGACGTTAGTGACAGCAAAGCGAGTGGACGATGTGTCAAGATAAAGAATCGTATAAAAGTGCGCGATAACGAAGGAAGAAGGCAGAAATCAATGATCCAGCAGCAAAATTAAATTGATTGTCTGAGATCACAAAAATATCAGGGGAATACTTTATTGCAGACAAACTGGTGGTGAGAGTACCTGGCTGCCCTTCGGTTCCTGTGGCGCCTTTTCATGAACTGGTTCCTTTGCTAAGGCAATGTGTTTAACTATGCTTAAAGAGAGCTAAAAGGTTAGTGACTATTATTTTTCATACGTTTGCAGAGTTTGAAAGTTAATTACGTATTCTTGTAAATATCAATTTTAATTTTGAAGGGCATTCAGACACTCTTTTGCCCTTCCCTTTGTCACTTTTAATCTCAGGTACTATTTTGGTAAGCACTAAATCCGATACACCGTAGAGTGTATGTAAGTGATAACTCTTAGAATTTTACAATGTTTCATGTTACTGTAACGTACATAGCTTTTTATTACACCGGTAGTTGTTTTTGGTAAGAATAGATTTGCAAGTTCGGTCTACGATCGAAGGACAGGATTGTCATTAAAAAAATCAGTTACACTATATCGAAAACAACTAACCCTGAAAGAAAAATATGTAAAACAATCAAATAGTTTAAAATACATAAGCACGATGAGATATTTTACGAGTATGGACCTTTAAACAGTTAATCTTAAACTGCCCCTGTAAGGCGCGCGCCACAATTCCTAACGTCTAAAATGGATTTTTGTTTGCAGAGCAGACGTTTGTAAACTTCGGTAAGCAATCAAGTAAGACAGGCCGTCTACAGTTCTGGTTGTCTTTGGTAAACCCACCTTCGTAAGTGTTCATAAATTTATTTAAATATGCAAAATCGTGAATCAAAACCCAAGAGAACTTGAATGAGCAAAGTGGATTTGTTCTCCCGACATTTTACAGTTAATAGTTGCAAAGTGAAGCCTTTGAACTGAATTGGATGACACAATTTTTCAAATCGTGAATGAGAAATGAAAGCTCTCCATTCATCCCAAATGCTGACTGAATTAAGAACACGTTGCCAAAGTCTTGTACCCTCAATTGTTCATTCTATAACACAGTAAAAGCTATCTTACCTGTCCTATGTAAATGTCTTTTGCATTTTAGTTCTCCATTGGAATGTCGTAGATTATGCAGGCCAGCTAAAACTTTGCATATCCATGTAGATGTATTCAGACAAAAGATAACGATGATCGCGCTTTACTTGCAGTGACCATTAAATGTAATTTCAGGGATAACTTTTAAAGGCATTCCACCAAACGTAAATTTCAATGCCAGTTAATGTGTCAAAATGTCACATTCCCAGGGGGTTAATCCCCACTTTTGTATACGGGACCCATGTCCATAATTATGCTGATCTCCAAATATTAAGTCACACTATGACGAACCCCAAATGTCGAGTCTCAAAATTTTGAGACCCAAAATATTGTTACATATTTTGAACTACCACTTTCGTAAAATTTTGTTCACATCTTCAATCCCATTTCAGTTTTCTTAATACCCTAATTCTGATATTAATTCTGATATTTACGTTATTGAAACTTTAGAATTTGGTTTTCTTACACCACTTGGTTTTGAATTCTCGGACTAGAAATATCGAATTTTTCTTAATCTGTAATTTTTCCGACTCCGAATATTGAATGTTTTTCTTGGGCCCCAAATATACTTTTTTGGAAAATCTCAGACCCTACACATTGACAGGGACTCCCCGATAGAAAAGTATGCAGTCTCCCCCTGGGTTTTGTTATAATTTTTTTTAATGATTCCATTCTTGCGTTATATTTATATACTCTAGTAATATTTGGCGAATGAAAAACAGCCTTGAATTTCCAGTGGATTTCGGGGATGAGCCGATAACTTAAGGTATAAGGATAGACAACCGGACCTATCCGGGGGGCGGGGGGCGCCATCTGCTATCATAACAGCTTTTTGTGAGGGCTAACAGCTGAAGAAAAAGAATTCTTATAATTCATCTTTAATTTTTGATAGCTCTAAAATTTCTTAAACTAAAACAACTCGATAGTGCTGAAACAAGAGAATGCAGAGTGTTGCTCAAACGTATTATCCAAAGAAAATTTGACTTCGGAAGATAAAATGAGAATTAACATTGCTCCTTTTTTACTGCAGGTATGTGCGTACATTGACTCCCTGTGGTTGTCCTGAACGAAGTTACATCATGATCAATATGACGTCAAGACGCAATGCATGCTAGTGTCAGCATCTTCCAAGGAGACAGCAACTCGCTACCAGATCCCGCGCGGGTAGATGGCATCACATCTTGACAACAACTATGAAGTGAATCCTTTCGCGAGGCGCCAGAATGGACTAAAACATCCAAATCCCATTTACTGCCATACAATATAAAAATGTCAAGACGAAGTCGGAAGTCTCTTGTTTAACTGAGGACGGGTTGCCTACAAAGTGCCGTCCTTCACTAAAATATGTTTTAAACAAATTAATTTGACACAAAAGTCAATTAGGTAAGTTTTCTTCTTTTTTAATTATTAAATAACACGCAACATAATGATTATGTTGTTTAACTTTAAAAAAAAGCAGAAGAAAACAGTTTCTACATGACCGCCTTTATATTTTTCCAACTATTGTGTACTCAAATTGGCATAATCAATGAATGCAAAAGTTTATATCCTAAGTTAAATTTCAAAATTAAATTTTGTCTTGTGAAGTTGAATAAATATAAAGGACCATGGGAGCGATTAATTTTATTGAAATGGTATCCTTTTACTTGAAATATATGCAATGGGGCAATCTTCGTGTTATTTTTACCATTCTTCATCTTCATGTGACTTGACCAAAAGGGTGACTAAGTTGACCAGTGCCTAAGTGGAATTGTCCGAGAAAAAGTAATTAATTGAGAGCGTCTGCGCGTGCAAGTGTATGCGCGCTAAACAGGAGTAACGTAAGCGCCTTGGTGCTTTCTGTGTCAAACGGACACCGGAGGTACGCCAGTAGCTCCTCAAGTGTACGCCAGCGTTCACGATAAGAGTAGTAATTATTCACAAAGCATGGCACCACGTTTAAAAGACCAACAAATATCTAAAAAATGCGTGCGCCGAGACCTATGCATTTCATTTCGCTAGTACGCGAAAGGAGTATTATTAGGGCTAAATCCACGCCAAGGGGAAATCTAACTCAATGTCGACGATCTTAGGGTCTAAGTGCATACAATACACCGTGACGTAAGCGAGCACGTGCATGTGTGCATGGTAAGGTATTGAAAGAGTGTTCAACTGTATGTTTAAGTTCACTTAACTCAAAGAAGGTTTAACGATTTCAAATATTTTTTTGTAGATTTTCGATGGTCTAAGCAATGACTTCGTGCATCTTCCTGGTATTAGCTGTTTGTGATGGTATTCAAATTCAAGCTGGGTGATGCAATATTGGCCTTCCTGTTGTCCACTGAGGGTGATAACAGATGTAAAAAGGTACTTTTATATAAACTGATTACATATTTCTTATCTCACCCATCCCTGGATATTGCGCGATAAGTAAAAATGTGGTCAGGAGTTTTCATTGGTCTAGATTATCAGTGTAGCTAAGAAAATACACTCTATGAGAAACCTGCCCTTGGGCCATTGCATAGCTAGCATGTAAAAGGGAGAATTAGGAGATAGGATGTCTTTTAAAATTTAAAACAGAAAAATGAACGAAAAATATAAGATTTACGTTAGAAGAAAATGTTCTATCTGTCAAAAACATGTGATCCTTCAGAAAAGATATTCAATTTAAAATTGAAACTCGTCAGAAATAAAACAAAAAAAGAATATAGTGGAAAAAGAAGTAAAGTCACCTTGAAAATTTGCTACATTTTGCTAAAAACATACTTAAAAGCTTTTTCCTCTGACGACGTGAAAGTATAGATATATGTTGCCTTATTATGAGACACATGTCTCAAAACGTGCTAATCATAAACAAGAAAAATAACCAGAGGAAAGGAAAATTATGACAAGATGAAAGCATTATTGGGAGAGTCCAAGTGAAAAAATTAACTCTCTCTGCCTACAATGTCCTGGTTTTTATTGTTTTAATGTAAACAAACACCAATACACTTAGATGAAAAACGATACCGCTATCCCAATTATCCGAAAATTCTATCCTTATACATTTTGTATCATTCTTAATTTTCCAGCAAACGTTGGCCTATGGCAGAATCGCATGTTTTGGCAGTCATTTTAGCTTTGCAAGCGAAAGATGGCCGCTCATTAGGAGAAATTAATGCTTGTCGCATACTGGTATAATTTTAAGTTCTGTAGCACAAAAAGATTGTTGAAAAAGTAAGAAATAAAGAACAGGATGTAATGAACTCATTAGGAAGTACAAAAACTTATGGGATGAACTCCTCTAAAGCTACAAAACAAGTGAGGAAAAACAAGAATCTCTCCTTTCATCGAAAAGGATAGCCAAGTATAAATCCCTCTGTGGGGTTGTGGGGTAATAGAAAGGCATTTCTGTATATATTTCTAGCGATTTGACGTCATGAATTGTTAAATTCAGGTTAAATCTGTGATTACAATAGCAAGACGTGGGAAAGATGAGACAGCAAAAGAGAACGCTAAACTCACAAAAATATTTGAAAAAGGGATTAATGAAGAACTAGTAAGTAATTTTTCACTTTTTCGTTTCAGAAAATTCTCTTATAGATGTCAATGAACATTACTAATAGTCACCACATCCTGATTATCAGTGAGAACCCTGGAAAAGGTAATGCAAATGATATCTTCGGAAATTTTATGAAGGGGCTTTTCAGCATAATTTTTACTTACACCCTTTGGGCATGCATAACGAGGCACTTAAACATTTGACAACAACTACATTTTAGCCTAAACGGTATTTAAATAATTACAACATTTCTTGCCCCTGGCCTTGCATGTTAACATATCGTAGACCAAAATATTTTTGTGGTTTATACAGTCCCCAATCCCCTCTTACCGTTGATTAGAATGGCGGGTCTACTTCAAGATGCTTTTCGCTTTAAATTCCATCATCGATTATGTAACTCAATTAAAACTTTATACTCAAAGGATACAGTTTGCTTGCTCAGGAATAATTGCATTTCTTGTTCAGTATTTTACTTTCATGTTTGAATTATTTTTACCTAGCATTCTTTTTTTCTTTACCCTGAAATTTTAAGGTTCAATCAGTTGTGCTCCTTAGAATTTTCAAATTACACCTCTTTTTTGTAAGAAAGTCGTATTCACCTCTTCAAAATTAGCTCTTAGGCCCATTCCATACCAAGGTTTCTTCATTAAAGGCATTGATACTCACCAACAACTTATTCTGCATTCTTTTAAGTGTAAAGCAAGTCTGTACTCCAGTCCCGTGTGCTTGGTCCTTTGCAGTGGGCTAAACTCACCAACCAGTAAGTTCAACATACTTTAGAGTACCCCAAACTTGCGTGTGTGTTTCCCTTTTAATTTTTGTTAAGTGAGTCTTTTGAGAAGTAAAGTCCATTTAGGTCCTCGGGCCATTAGAAATTTTCTAATAAAATGTTCACCACATATTGACCTCTACATATTTTAAGTTTATTTTCTTATGTTGCAATGGTTTAGGAATCTTTGGTCAAATGGAGACACGTCGTTAATTACAGACGGACTTCGAGGTACAATATTCTGTTTTGTCGTTCAAAAATGTTTCTCGTAACAATTGAAGAGATCGTTATCCAGACAGTACCGTTGCAAACCAAATATCTTTACTCTAATGGCAATTGAATTGCATTGCTGCCAAAGAGCAGGAAAGACTTGACTTACCTATAAAATACCGAGTTATCTTATTACGATCAAGTGAAGAGATTTCTCGTTATCATTATGGAAATAAATTATTTGAAGGCACAGTGGGGAATCAACCTCAAAAGAATGAGATTGAAAAGTACATGTATAGTTATCTAGAATGGTATTCAACGTCTTGTACATGATTCGATTTTCTATAGTGTATAGCATCTTCGAACGCACAAGCAACCAATAAGATCAATTCCCGGGGAGGAAAAGAGTTTTGATTTTCAAATGTGTTGATGTTTTCCGAGATAAATACAGAAATCTTACCTAGGAAGAGTAACAATAATCTCAAAGCACAGTTGAATGAATAGAAAAACAACTTTAACGAGGCCAGAAAATATCACAAGTGAAACAACATTCGGCTACATTTCCTTGCGTTGGGAGGACCACGATTTAAGATCATGTCATTAAGTATAGGGATACCCTTTTTTATACTGATAGGTCAGATAGTGATATATGACCCAGTGGCTCATAAGCACTAAAATGAAAATCAAAATGGTGACACTTGAAACCCGTGTTTCTTTTTATTACTGCTAATTCTAAGAATTACTGTTTGTATCCAAAAAGCTAGACTGACATGCCAGCGCATTTTCTTTTAATTTCACTGTAATAACTCTCATATTTTATATTAGTTCTCCCCTACAGGGAAGAAAATGGAATGCAAATAAATTAAGTGGACACATGTTCAGGTACATTCTAGCAGCAAGAAGACACAAGGCAAGGTTTGATTTGATGCGTTAAGTAACATTTTGTATTTACGTGTTTACATCTATATAATGCAATCTTGCACAAACGGATTTGATAAATACACCTTAGCCAAATCAATTTCCTTGTGTATTTTACAATAAAAAAGTTGCAATCAGAGCCAAGGTTGCCTTAGTTTAAAGCTACTGTGCTTATCATGTATTAAAATACCCATGGCCATACAAGTGGCCTAATAATATCGTGCGAAGTGAATGCCTTTAAACTTGTAAGGATGGGGAGGGTAGGATCTGGGAAGCTTCTATAGACAAAAAGCAAGATCTCGAGACATGCCAGGCAAAGGGTGACTATTTATAATCCTACCATTAGAGAAGTCGAAAGCAACTTATAGAACATGATAAGAGAGGGAATGCTACACTGGAAAAATACATATATATGTCAGAACTCCATTAGTCGTATCGTGGCAGTATCAAAGGCACAATTTCACAGATCCAAGTGTACTCTTAAGGATGGGCAGTATAGGATCTCTGAAGCCTCCATAGGCAAAAAGCAAGATCTTGTGATCTGCTGCGCAAAATATGACGATTTATAATCCAACTATTATCCAAGTTGAAAGCAACTTATATGACTTGACAAGAGAGGGAATCCTACACTTGTAAGATAGCTATATCTGTCGTAACTCCAATAGTCTTACCGTGGCAGGATCAAAGGCACATTTTCAAAGATTCAAGTCTTCTTGTAAGGATGGGGAGGTTAGGATCTGAGAAGACTCTATACACATAAAGCAAGAACTCGAGACGTGCTGGGCAAAATATGACGATTTATAATCCAATTATTAGCCAAGCCGAAAGGAACATACATGACATGATAAGAGAGGGAACAATACACTTGTAAGATACATATATATATTAGAACTCCTTTAGTCGTACAGTGGCCGGATCAAAGGCACAATTTCACAGATTCAAGTATACTTGTAAGGATGGGGAGGGGAGGATCTGAGAGGCCTCTATAGACATAAAGCTCGATCTTTAGATCTGCCAGGCAAAGTGTGACTATTTATAATCCAACTTTTGTCCAAGTCGAAAGCAATTTATAGGACATGATAAGAGAGGGAATGTTAAACTTGCAGGATACATATATCTGTTAGAACTCCCCTGGTCGTAAAGTATCAGGATCAAAGTCACGTCTTCATAATTTCAAGTGTATTTGTAAGGATGTGGAGGGAACAATCTCAGAAGATTCTCTAGACAAAAGGCAAGATCTGGAGACCTGCCAGGCAAAGTGTGACTATTTATAATCCAACTTTTATCCAAGTCGAAAGCAATTTATAGGACATGACAAGAGAGGGAATGTTAAACTTGCAGGATACATATATCTGTTAGAACTCCCCTAGTCGACCGTGGCAGGATCAAAGGAACATTTTCTTAGATTCAACTTTACTTGTATGAATGGGGAGGGAAAGAATTGGGAAGCCTCTATACACAAAAGGCAAGACCTCGAGACCTGCCAGGAAAGTGTGATTATTTATAACCTAGCTATTATCCAACACGAAGGCAACTTTTATGACGTGACAAGACAGGGAATGCTACACTTGCAAGATGAATATATCTGTTAGAACTCTAATAGTCGTACCGTGGATGTATCAAAGGCACATTTCCCTAGAGCCAAGTAAACTTGAAAGGATGGGGGATCTGACTGGCAAAGTGTGACTAGTTATAATCCAAGACGAAAGCAACTTATATGACTTGACAAGAGACTGAATGCTAGACTTTTAAGATACATATAGTTATTAGAACTCCCCTAGTCGTAAAGTAAAAGGATCAAAGGCACGTCTTCATAGATTCAATTGTACTTGTAAGGACGGGGAGGGTAAGATCTTAGAAGCTTCTGTGGACAAAATGCAAGATCTCGAGACCTGCCAGCCGAAGTGAGACTATTCATAATCCAACTATTATCCGGGTCGAAAGCAATTAATATGAAGTGACAAGAGAGGGAATGATACAATTGTAAGGTATATATATCTTATAGAACTCCCCTAGTCATACCGTGGCAGTATCAAAGGCACATTTTAATGGATCCAATCGTACTTGTAAGGATTGGGAGGGTAAGATCTTAGAAGCTTCTGTGGACAAAATGCAAGATCTCGAGACCTGCCAGCCGAAGTGAGACTATATATAATCCAACTATTATTCAGGTCGAAAGCAATTGATATGAAGTGACAAGAGAGGGAATGATACAATTGTAAGATACATAAATCTGTTAGAACTCCCCTAGTCGTACCGTGGCAGTATCACAGGCACATTTTAATGGATCCAATCGTACTTGTAAGGATTTGGAGGGGAGGATCTGAGAAGCCTCTCTAGACATAAAGCAAGATCTCAAGACCTGCCAGGCAAAGTGTGACTATTTATAATCCAACTTTTGTCCAAGTCGAAAGCAATTTATAGGACATGATAAGAGAG
>JANTCA010029714.1:3593-21741 GCA_024741275.1 Chironex yamaguchii | reverse complement strand
TGTATTAAGATATAGGAAAATGTAGTTGATTGGTTGATAACCCGTGTAGAAGTATTCTGATTGGTTAAAATATGTATAGATAGAGTTAGAAATCTCTACATGCTTTGAAGCCATTCCAGTGTTCAGAAATTGCTCAAGTATTTTCCAAGCAATATGACACATGAAAAAGTGAGAATAAAGGAAAACATGCAGAAGTTTCTAAACTTTTTTTGCAATCTGAGAGTTTGAGTTGCTTATTAGCTGTTTCTTGTAAAAAATATGTGTAAAGCAAAGGTTAGAAATTCAAATCACATCACACAAAATTGTTATAGAAAGTGTTATATTATTCATTTCTCCTTGGCAATGTCTTCTAACCTACCTTCCAAGAGGAACGAATTTGGGGAAGAATTTAAAAAAGCTAACAAAGCCCGTGAAATAGCAGACAAAGAAGTTGAACTTCCATGCTGAAGTACCAGCAGCCAAGCAAACTTGTTGGCCCAAACAGTGGAGAAAGTCAAAACCTGCTGATCTAGAGCACTAATAGCAGATACAACACCAGCTCTCACCCACAAAGAACACTTAAGCATCTGTGTTAGAGTGTGTAGTGAAGCTGCAGAGTGCTCTGAGCATCTTTCATCCTGCCAAAGAGCAGCAGGACTAAAAGCTGACGAATTATAAAATGCAATCGTGATAATTTACAGATTGCAAGGTGTAGCCTTTGAGAAGCTTGTGGCTCAAACATACGATGGTGATTCAAAACTGAGCGGGTGTTACCGTGGACTACAGGCACTTGTTCAGCAAAATGTTGGGAATCACGTTGCATACGTTCATTGTTATGCCCATGCTCTAAATTTGGTCCTGTCTGAGGCAGGTGGTGTCACAATAAATGTGGTCAGCCTTTTTGGAGACCTGGAAAACCAATACAATCTTTTCAATTCGTCGCACGGAGTGGACTCATTGTTTTAAAACTCCCAAAAGGATGAAAGGTTGAAAGTGTTCTTGATAAAGGGCTTGAATGCTGTTAGATGAAGTGCAAGAGAATTTTGCCTGAGTACATTCTTTACAAGGTTTGACTGCATTGTGAAAGTGTTGGAGAAACTTTCTGTAGATCCTTCATTTGAAGAAATGCAACACTCGACAGCAGAAGGATTGCTTGCACCTTTCCAAAGCAGGCAGATCACAGCAACCGCATGCCTATTCAGAGAAATATTTGCAATGACCGGTCCTCTAAGCTGATACTTACGGAGTATTAATTTAGATTTTAGAAATGCTCTACCAATGGTTGATTCTGCCATTTTTAAGCTACAAGAGAAGAGAAAGATTCCCTACATGATAATCGCGTAAGCAAAAGTAGAGTTTTGAAGGAGCAGAATGGAAGGTAACAAGAATTTGTTGCAGGAGAATGGCGGATGGAGATTTCCAGCATGACTAGTCAGCAGATACAGCTGAAAATCAGTGGAAATGGGAGACATTCTATTGTGTTCTTGATACGATTCTAATTTTCCATTAGGATCATTTTGAACAGAATTGAACACTTTTGAAGTCATTATCATTGCTTGCACCAAGCAAGGTCAGAGATGCTGAGGAGACATAAGACATCTCATGACCTAGAGCATCATGTCAGAAACTTCTGTTCTACATATGACATTGATCCATACAAATGTGCTGATGAACTATACAGTTTTGTCACAAATTTTGACATGTTTATATTATCTGGTTACAAAACAGAAAGAGATGACTAGGACTCAGAGAGTGATGAGGAAAAGAGTGATGCCCAACAACAAATAGAAGCAGAAAAAGACGTAATGATGAAGATTATGCAGCTGCTACAGACTCCAGTGAAAGATCTCCATCCTTTATAGATGCAATAATGATCCGTGCCAATCTTTCCTATCATCTTGTGGATGCCTGGCCTACACCTTGAAAGGTCTATTCCATAGCAGTTCCAATTCCAGTCAATTTGGCAAATTCTGGGAGCTCCTTCTCTACCTTAAAAAGAGTGAAATCAAAAATCAGATCAATGATGCTGCTAAATTCCTTGAGTCACTGCTGTTAATGACTGTGGAAAAGAATATTTTGCTTTTGCTGGACAAAGACAAGGTAGTTGACACTTTTGGAAGATCGTCAGACGAACTGAGAAAAGCTTTGTTATGACTTTAGATAGGTGTCTTCGAGACTTCACAAGGAAGAAAAGAAGTAGATGTACTAGATGTACAAGACTAGATGTACTTTGGTGTAAATGACAGCTGATAACATACTTCAAAGATCTCTTTGTTGGTTTTCATGAGAAATGTGCGTTTTTACTGTAAAAATAAGTATGATATAACAGACAAGGTCAAAGGGCGTACTCAAATAAGTTCACTACGAGAGTGAGGCAGCATTCACTTAATTGACTAGATCCAGTGGCTCTACACTCGTTTCCACAAAAACAATTTACAAAATATGATGAATTATCAGACGTTATTACGGACACTAACTTTTAGTAACACAAAATACAACTTTAGCAGAGTAATTACACAAGCAAGACGAAACAATATATAAACACTTAACTCGGAATTCTCTAGAAAACTAGTGACGTTATATTCTTTTATTATAGTCTTATTCTAGTAAGTTCTACAGTAGATGAGAACTTATAATTACCAATAACGAATAACCAATCACATTCCATTTGTAATTTCTAGCTGTTTTCCTATTGGCTGTTCAGTAAATAGAAATTTCTATAGTGTTCTGCTATGTTCGGTTACACACCGCTTATATTGAGTTTCGTCCGCTATGCTGCTGTCAACATTCGTAATATTGACAGGCAGTAACTGGCAATTACTCTTCACAGCAAAATGAAAATTCCACAATACAGAAGGTCAAATATTACGATTGCTTTCTTTTTCCATTTATAAGTCGCATTTTTTGTCAAAACATATTCCTTTAATTTTGAAGTTAATTTGAAAAATCTCTTTTCCATTGGCCTTTGCAAAAGACATGAAATTGTTAGCAGTTGTAGAAACGTGTGTGTTATGGGAACACATTGCATACGATGGGCGCCAAAATTTACCTGAGCACCCCAGGGAAACCATAGCCAAGAAGCCACTTGGTTGAACCTGCGAATTTCAGGTTACGGTGCAGATGTGACTAATAAATGATGGAGAAAATTAATTCGCAGCTACTTATCCAAAGCGTTTTTAAATTCCGCCTAACAGTGCACCCCCTCCGCTAGAAAAGATCTCCGCAACAATTACCTGTCCATACTTTTACTTCTACGCTATTTGGGTCTATCCAATATGGCCGCCAATTTAAGGCCCTGACTGCAGTTTGCAAATATATAGGCTCGATCCAGTCTCACAGTTTCCTCATACCGTTTAAAAGCATAGCTTAAACGCAGAACCGGGAGCAGGCAAGAAACCACTACTTGTTCCTCTACAATGAAATCAAGATAGAAGATGTACAGGGGTTCGTGGAATCAGTTTTCGGACAAAAGATGCATGTATAGCTCTACAGAACTTGGTCGCCAACGAAACTTAAGTCAGGTCACTTCTAGATTGCATCAAGACCTAAACAGTAGAAAATTTGATGCGCTTCACCGTGTCCCACTTTCAGTGTGCATTTAAAGTATTGTCAATAACAGTTTTCAAGAGGAGCTGTTTATGTCTGTGGATTTCAACATGGCTGATGAAAGGAACTTTCGGATGCTTTATTATGGGCAACTTGGCCTTCAAAATGTTGATCAAATGAAAGCATTAGAACATTTACTTCGAGACGAAAAGTTAGGTGAGATATGCGTCTTATAATAAGTGTGGTTCATTATTTATATTGTTCCTTATTTTTTACAAGCAGTCGATGGAAAATGCCAGTCTCTTCACTTACACCGTAACACGATACTTCATGGTCTTACAATACGATACCGTTTTGGTCTTACGATACAATAAAATAAAATGTGCTCACTCTGCATTATATCGCCGTTTCCCTAGATTTTGCACAAAACGACGTGACAGTCATAACAGAGACCAAAATATTTTTTATCAAGTTATGAATATGAAAACTTCCACAATTTTGTTTACTCTTGATTAAATTCTATGATTTTTGGATTGTTTGCTCACACTTGATCGATTGGTCGGTTGATTGATTGTTTCCTTGATTGATTGGTTCCTTGATTGATTGATTAGTTTTTGGTTAATCGATTGATTGAGTAAACGACTGATTGATTGATCGATTGATTGATCAATCGATCACTTGATCGATTGGTTTGATAGTTAACTCGTCCACTTGTATTATACAGTATACTGCACAGTTTTAGTTTATTCTGTTGCATTCATATGAGTGTGCATTCTAAAATTCTATAATTAATCTAAAGAATAAAAACCCAGGTTTTATTTGAATAACTGACAAATGCTTTTTATCTCAGTAAATGCAGAGTTAACACCACTTAAAAATTTAATGTGGCATGCTCGTGCGTGAATTTACCACGCCATCTTCAGCCAGCGTGAAGGCCTCAAGAATCCAAGGTCGTGCAGTGTAACAGCTTGATTATCACTGCACTATCAGTGAAGGTATTTGTACACCTGGCATGTAGATGTGTATTAGTACTTTTGAACATAAGTGATATTTTATTTGAAAAGGTGTGAGTGTAGAACAATGAGACTACGATATTTGATCTCATTTCAGTTTGATAGTAAGCTTTGGGACCATTTAATGTAGAAGTAGAGTATATGACTGGAAACAGGACACACTGCTCTGTGGACTGCTGGGATTTTTGAACATAAAAATTTGTCCACATTTCAATGACTTTGAAAAATAATTTGCTATTCACACCACAACAATAGACATATTTGGTAGTGATACCAAGAATTTTGCTGTTGGATGTCATCTCTCTACAAATTGCGTTGCTCTACAGACTGCTATACAGGAGCTGAAACAATAGATTTTCCATGCCAGACTGGACTTGTTTACCACACTTCACATCAAATGCTTGCTGACTTATGGAGTGTTTTATTTTAAAAGCATCTTTGTTGCTCATTGTCATACATTTTTGTTTGTAACATATCAAATGTAATATCTACATAAATTTTAAAAAATGTTATTCACTGTTCTTGGGCACTACATGAATTGACAACAATCTAGATGCATATTCACTAGTGTAATATTTTGGTGGATCATGGAGAGAGCAAAAGGCTAACAGACAAAAATTTGATCAATTACATCAAAACCTAAGCTCAAAAGGATGAAATGCTGTACATGCTACATAGCAATAGAAAGTGGTAAACGGAAAGTGTTTTGAAAATCATAGTATTTGCTGAGTCAGTCGAAGCCATGGATATTTGAAGTTTATCATATCTTGAGTTGTGAGCTTTTCCTTGGCTAACTTTACAGAGATCATTTTCCCTTCACCAGGCTACTAGAAATGATAAAGTCGATAGGATTAAGTGTCTTGTGCATCATGTTGCAATTGAAATCCTGATTGTTTTGGCTGGCTGTTAAGAAAATAATTCTTAAGATGCTAAGCACCATGAATATTAAGACAAAGGAATGTTTGATTCTTATATAATGCCAAAGTTATCAAAATGAGTCTTGACAAAAGTCAAAGTCCTACAAGAGTGAACTCATAGTTAATACCTTTTCGACACATTGATATCAAGGAAAGTTGTAAAGGTTTATGCCATATAATATTAATAAATACTTGTCTTTGTAGATAAAGAAAAGCTGTCCACATTTACATTGAAGTATACACTACCCGGGTTATATAGACCACTTGTTTGGAAAGTTCTTCTGGGTAAAGATTGTCTGTTCCTTTATCTTTTACATTTTTTTCTATTCCTTTTTGCCTATCTTCTTCAATGCTTTTCATTTTGTAGTATATTGCTCTTTCTCTTACTCAATTGCATGTTTGTTTTTTTTCCAATTGGGAAACTCACTAAACTTTCAACTGTATCCTGATAAATGTATTTCAGTGTCAGACAAAAGGCTTTTTACATTAACTTTATCACCTAGTATTTATTACAAAGAATGCATAATTGTAAATATATGGATTGACCAGGAACTAATTTAAGTATAAAGTAACAATGCTGGATTGGATATCATTAAGATTTAAAAGGATTGAATAATATATATTCCATTACAAAAGAATTATATTATAATTATAGCAGCATAAATAGCCAAATAAACAGAGTGGATATATATATGAATAGATAAGTTAATTAACTTGTACAAATCCATTTATTATGTAACTTGATTAATTGTTATGTAATGTTTTAGTCAATTATCAAAATTATTTATATTCTACATAATTTTAATTAAAGGTTTTTTAGTCTCAATATATGTTGAAATGTTTGTGGAGCAATGCTTATGAGTTGTTGAAATAGATGAATATCATTTTTTCATTTTTTGTAGACATTTTACCAATATATCAGAAGTCTCACACATTTATTATGAAACAAAGGACAGAACAAGTAGATAATCTTACACGAGCATTGACAGTAATGCACATGATCCCTGAAAATTCTGATAACATCTGTGATCACGAAAAAGTAGTTCTCATGTATTTAGTTGAAAATGGCATGATAAGTATACCGCTTCAAAAAGTTTGCAAGGTAAGGATCAAAGATCAAAGTATTTTCAGGTAATAAACATGGTGTGACACATCCAAGTGAAGTCTTTGAGCTTGTTGTTGTTCTTATGAAATAAAGAGAAAAGTGAAATTCCAGAGTTTAGTGGTATGGGAAGAAGCTGTGAGGAAAAGAGTATAGTGGGACTGACTTTAGAGAAACTGTAATAATCTTGGAATTAAGATTTAAGTCAAATTGAATATGACTCTTTACTTCAGAGATTAACATGTGGTTTAACTGACTTTATGAACCAGAGGATATTTTGGTTGTCTTGTTGGGATCATCAAACAGAACTGGACTGTGGGGTCGATAATTTTTTGGTCTATCTACAACATCTATTTGTAGCTTGTCCAAAGTACATTGAGTATCCTTTTGTAAAAGTGTGCCAAGGAGTGCAGTCTCATCTGAAAGATTACTTTGGTCACTGTGAGTGGATACCGCAGGACATTCTTAGCAAATGATGATGTCAAAACTAATAAAAGTGCAATCTCTTCATCAAGTAAAACTTGCCAATATACATTTGAGGCATCAAGTTTACAAAAGTATTGAGAACCAGGCATTTTAGCAAAAATACCTTCTGCAGTTGTATGTTTGTCATGACGATGTTTAATAGGTCTGCTTAGGTTCACAGGGTCTAATTAAGCTCTTAAAGTACCATTGGGCTTTTCTACTACTGCAACTGAGCTCACCCAGTCAATAACAGTGGTAGACATAGGGGGGTGAAGGGTCCTGCTGCCCCCAGTAACTTTGAAAACGTGAAACTTGAATACATTCTTACATACTTCTCTCATACCTATATGCATTAGTTTCTGCTCTGCAAAAGGCCCAATAGTGTTGCAATGTTCACGTTTTGGTGTTTAATCAATTTGTAAAGTTGTCACAAGTACCCTGTCAGGGTCTGGCAAACAGACCTACTTCAACTGGCCTTGTTTTTCCCTGTTTACAATTGTAAGCAGATTATGACATGCTAAGGGAACTACACAAGCACAACACTAATATTCAACATTACATTAACAAGTATTATCTACTTTCCTCCTCAAAAATCACCAAATTTAATTGTATTGTACCTACATATTTCACATTCATTCCTCCTATTCACATTGCTCCATGCGCTAGACAGCATTGTTCATTCATACATTATTACATTCTTTCTCCTCGTCTTACTGATTGCAGCACTTTTAGGTGTGCGGGTTTAGTACTTTGTACTCTGGCATTTTAGTGGGAGTTCTTCACCTTTAGCAATGCATCATTTCAGCCTTAAATTTGGCAGTGGTGAATCTTGCTCCCATAGCAATGCATTGTTATTATTGTTACTCAAAGGCAATATAATACCATACCATTTAGTACAATACGATACAATACAATGCAATCCCCCCTTTACTACTAAAAGAAAAGCTGAAAAGCTGCCGAGTGTCTGTGACTGGTCAGTAAGTTGAGAATCTAGGGCAATGGAATTAATGTTTTTCATCAATTGTTGCAGTTCTTGCTTGAGTTTATCACGAAGAGCTACTGGATTTGGCACCTATAACTGGGGGAACTACAGGATTGGTAACTAGATGATATTATGTCCTGTGAATGCCCGGGTCACCAAAACAGTCACTAAGTATGGGGTACACTTTACCTTAGTTACTTTCTAAATCACCTTGAAATTTTGTGACATTGTGATAAAAAGGTTGTCATATATATAGATGTCCTTTCCTTTTTGATCATTCATACTCTTGAGTGTCAGACAGAAAGAGCTTTTAAATATATGTTAAGTGCAATGCTGCACATTTTCAAGGCCATTTTCAAGTTTTATACTATAAATCTTTGTATTCAATTCATATCAGCACTGAATGAACTGCTTGTATCAATTATCATTAAAAGCGTTAGGATCAGTAAATTTTGTTTTTTGTAATTAAGTAAAGTTTATTGCGTTATTGATCTACTCCCAAACACTTGATTGAAGTCCGTAATATCAGAGAAAAGTCAGTGTCAGCTACAATCAGAATTGATTTATATTTTAATTTGCAAATGTCATACACTTGCCAACTACAGTGAATGATGAGCTATTATGCAGTTGGGTGACATTTTTTTGAGCTTTGGAGAATGACGGAGTTTCCTTTAGACATCGAGAATACACAAGCATGGGCCCTAAAGTCTATTTTTTATCTGACTTGGGTTCCAGAAGTATTGAGATAAATCTGCCAATCAGGTACAGATGGCTCAATGGGGAGATCATCTAAAGGCTCAATATCATTATCAGTATTCTTTCTACTTTTAGAGTCATCAATGTCATTGACTTTTTCTTTATACTGGTTGAACCACATGTTAATGTCATAAGTGAAGCAAGTATCTTTGATTTTACAAATACCATAAGTGAAAGGTCAATACAGAGACCAATGTCTGTATCTCAGCAATGAGCAGATGTAAGTTGTGATAACTAATTCTACCAGATGTACTTGGAGCATCCCTTAGATACAGGCTTAAGTTCTTAATAAGCCAGGACACATGATTAAATGCCATATCAAAGTCTATGAATACAAGATACAATGTGTCATCTTTAACAATAGTTATTGCAGAATACACGTCACATTTGTGTAGGTTTGCATTCTTCAAATTAAAACTGGTTCCTAGAAATGGCAGAAATCAACAGGAAACATGCTGTGATGTCCACACTAACCCCATGTAACAGTCTATCCCTTAGCAGGACCAATGATAGAATGGATACTGATGAATATTTTAATAGTGGTGCTCTTGCTCAATTTATTGGCATTATGCATGTTCTCCAGAACTCATAGAAGATTCACATCTTCTCCCATGACACTAAGCATTGCTGGACAAATCGGCTTATTGCTGAAGGAATAAGGGCATTTTACAATGTTGAACTTTGAACACAATAGTCATTGTTTGCAGACCTGATGCTGCAGCAGTGTTAACTTCAACTTAAGGCATTTGAACACCCATGCCCTGAGTTGTGGTCTGTCCCCTGATGATTTGTCGCCACTGATTCCTGTCTGCAGCTAGGTCTGAGATGATGTTGGTGAAGTTGTTTTGCCAGTTGACTATGCCATAGCCATGTTTCAGATGGCCAAGGTCTTTGGAGATAAGGCTATCCCAGATGCAGCAGACCACACCACGGGTACAGTGTCAATCTGGGGGTTTCGGATTGAGTCCAATTTATTTACAAAGCCTGTTTTTGTAAACATGTCAATTGTTTCGCTATTCCAAAGGGACGTTGTACTATAAACCTATTAGAGCCATTATTCCATTTTCACTTTCAGTATGTTTTACACTAGTAGTAGCTTGTTTTACTGCTTTTTGATGTCCTGTTTAAATCTAAAACTGTTTTTCATATATTTCCGTATATTATGAGGTTGTTAATATATTATAATAATTATATTCAATGTATTTAATTTCAATTTAGAAAGATGGACAAAAGGTCAGAATATTACGAGCAATAAGTAAAGTTTGTTGCAGCATAGCAGATAATGAAGTAGATGCATACTGGTTAACAAAACGATTTTTTGAAGTTCAAGATAAGTTTATTTACCAATATGGCAAGTTGGTGAGGATTTTTCTCTGTTTACATCAGCAACTGTTTCATAGACATTTTATTTAAGTAACTTACAAGATTAAGTAATAACCTGAAATTAAATGAAGTCCTTTTGAGTTAAAGTCCTTGCCTTGCAAGCTCTGGCAATACCATTTGATAAAGTAATTGCAGTAAATAGAAAGTAAAACATTTTTAATTCATTATTTTGTATGCATTTATTTATTTAAGCATTTATTTATTGGGTAAGTTTTTTATTTAGTTATTTAATCATGCATTTATTTTTTGTGCATTTATCTATTTATGCACTTATTTATTTTTTTCATGTTTGTTTTGTTGTATATATTTTGTTTCAGTCGACATAACTTTATAGATTTTAGATTATTTTATTGCACAGTGGGCAAAATCAAAATACGTAAGTTAGAATAGAAGCAATCTTCACATAGCTTACAGCAGCAGTTAATATAGACATTTCAAGTGTTGATATGGATAATTTTAATTTCCAGAGTACAATGTTATAGACAAGTAACAAATCTGAGCTGTAATGTAGGAAATATCCTCAACTGCTCAACTCCAGAACATTAAGAAAGTTTGACAGCACTAAGATCCTGTATTTTTTCCTTCTATGCTTGATTGTTTGCAAGGTGTTAACATCATACATTTTCAAGCAGAAAATTTACATTGAACCAATGTAAAACTTTAGATGTGGCTGACTCATAATAACTAATCATCAGAATTCAGTTGAAGTGGTAAAGAGTATGGTAGTCAAGCAAGCCCAATGACGAAGATTCATCCATGACACATTTTCAAGCCCACTTTCTTGGTGATATGTGCAAATGGCATTCAAAAAATTTCCCCTCCTGGATCTGAGAAGTTTGAGATAAGTGAAAGTGTTGGAAATATAAAACATAGGCATTGATATTGTAATATGTAAAGATTGGCAATGTTACTGTACTTTTTGGTTTACAAAGTACCCACTTTTTGTTTCAGCCTCCTTTTGTAAACTATTATCTTCAAGTTGAAGACAAAGCACTTTTTGAGCATCTGTGTGAAATACAGATGTTGAAAGTTCTTCCCTACAACATTTGGTTCCAGAGTTGCTTTGCGGAAGTTTTTCAAGACTCCTGTTTAGGAAGGTGAGTTAACCAACAACATCCTTAGGGTAAACAGAATGAATATAATTTAAGGGGGAAGCTGGAGTGATTTTGACTGCTCTTATTCAAGTTAAGTGAATTGTGTGAACAGCATAGTAAGCCACACTGTTACTTCCTTTGCAGCCAGTATTGTACTCTAGGGGGACTGACCACCCTGGTTGCCCCCGATATTTTCAGAGCAAAAGTGTACAATCCATTATGAAAAGAGCTATAATAACTTTAACCATCATTTATAGTTGGCATTAATATGCTTTTGCTCCCCAAGAAATTCAGAACCAAAACTCATCAGAGATTAAGAAATTTTTGGCACTGAAAAATCCTCTCCTTTTAGTGCTATATCAATTGACATCAATTGACATCGACCAAATTTGTTTTGTATAACTCATGAAAAATTAGTTGCAACATAAGGACATCCATGCCTTGATCTGGTCTATCAGCTTTACATTTTGCTTCATTATGAGAAAGTTTTGCGATTTTCCATGACAGGGCGACATGTTCCAGTTGGCCTTTTCTGATGACATGTCCTAGGACCTTGACCTGCCACTTTTTAATCGTTGATAGCATCTTCTTTTGTATCCTGCAGCATGCATGACCTCTATATTTGTCATTTTGCTGTCCACGGACTATTTTTCATCCTCCCCAAGAACCACATTTCTAATGCCTCAATTCTACTTTGGACGGTTTTCCAGACGTTCCATGAGTCAGAGCCATAAAGCATGATCGGCCAGATGTAGCAGAAGAAAGCTCCCTGTCGGGTCTTCATCTTGAGCTTCTGGTTACACAGAACACTCCTCATGGACACGAATGCTTGCTTTACTTGTGCTGTTCTGGACTTGATTTCCGCCATTGGCTTTGCATCCGATCTGGAATATTTGAAACATCAGACCTTTTTCAGTTGTACTCCATGAACATTGACCCTGCATTGTGCTTAGACATAACCATGCACTCTGTTTTCTGAGTATTTAGAGCCAAACTGTCATGCCCGTTCTCCTCTACATCACAACATACAAGCTTCTACTGTGCTTCCTCAGATGTGGCTAGTAAGACAGTGTCATCATTCAACCCTGATTTTTGTAATATTGACACCACCAACCTTCACAACCTTCAAGAGTTCGACGGGGTTTTTTTGCTGTAGAAGTTGCATTAGTCTGGTGATTGTAAGCAATCTTGCCTTAAAACTCGTCTGTTGCTGGACCAGTCGCCGAGACAGTTGTTGTGATGGATTGTTCACTGTTTAACTGTTGTATTTTAACTGCAGAATTTGTAAATCCTTGTCAAAAATATGAAGATTGGACAGTTGAAGCATTACGTTTTCGTGCTTGGCCTGGTCCAAAGCCTTGATACTGTCGAAAGGTAGAGATCTAGAGTTTATTTGAAGTGCTCTCTCTCCTATCATTCTCAGAGCAAAAGTTGCGTTTCGTGGTCCTCTATCAGTTATGAAACCATACTGTCAGATTGAAATCTCTGGATGGGTTTTTACGTCATTCTCGAAGTATTATGACTCGGAGAAGAATTTTGACAGTGTGTCTCGTAAGCATGATTATTCTAAGCTTTGTTAGGTATAGCAACAAAAATTGATCTTATTAGGTCAGCAGGGAGTTCCCATTGATTGTAAATGTCATTCAAGTAAGCATGCAGGAAGTCAATTGCAGCATCTTCTAAGGTCTTGGTAAGTTTAAGTGGCAACTCGTCTGGTCCAGCAGCCTTTCCTGCAACGGCATTTCTGATTTCATCTTTGGCTATTTGTGGCCCTGAAAGTTGTCTATGGAATTTGGTAGGCTCATCTTGTCTGGTGGCCTCAGCATAGAGCTCTTCTATATATTCTCTCCAACGATCTAAAATTTCTTCCGCTGTTATGAGACGCTCTCACTTGGTCAATTTCAAGCATCCAATAGCGGTGCTTTTGGGATATTTCTCAGTTGCTTCTTTGATACGCTCTTGAGTGAGCTCCTGTTAGACTGGTATTGAAATGTCTTTCTATTTCGTCACATTTTCCGTTGAAGTATTCTTAGGTGCTTTATTGCACAAGTGTTTTATCGCGTGATTGATTTACTCAAACTTGAAAAAGTCTTAGTTTCTTATAAAATAGAATGCATGGACACTGACCTTTTCAATGATGAAATTTCACCGTATTATTACACTTAAACTGATCGTCTCGCACCATGCTTAAATGTTTTGAGTATGGATGTTTCAAAATTTTCTTGACAGTTCACTCCAGCTGACGTTTCAGTCCCCCTAATAATCACTAAAGATTCCGCCACTGTTTGGCACTGTCTTTCTCAAAGGATGATTCAAACAATGGATGCTAAACTTAAGAACACTTACAAATAGGCATTTTCTGCATACCATTTTGCATTTGTAATTGTCGCTTTATGTTTTTATGTATTTTTGCCATATTGTTTTTCCACCAGCTTTGGTGCAAACTATGCCTGTTCGAATAAACTGTCAATTGTAATCCATGTATAATGCTAGCCACGTTTTAAATGTCTTGTAGTTGTTCCTGTTATGATGCAAATATATATGTTAATGGTCATTTTATGTCAGTTGTTTATTATGTGACTAGGAGGTATGGAGTAATGGAGAAGTTGATTGTCTAGTCAAAACGACATGTTATGACACTCTCTAAACCTTCTGACATGTTATGAAACTCTCTAAACCTTTTGACATGTTATGACACTCTCTAAACCTTCAGAAATGTTATGCTAACACCTTGCAAAATGTTTTATCATGAGTGCGCGTGATGGCTTCACTATCGCATGTTTTTATGCTGCTCACATGACCCTGAAAACAGTCCGCTAGATTGTTCCGGTATCTTGGATTCCGCGTAATCGACTCCTTTTCTATCCGTTTTAAAACAAACGGAGAGAAAGGTTGAATGGTGATTATAAAGGTCAACAAGCACAGCGATTGCGTTGCAAATGTCACGTTGCACTCTTTTGGTTTACCAGATGACAAGTACGGTTATCATTTTCCGTTTCTCGATGCGCAAGATCTTAAAATTTCCCTTCTCATCCTAAACTATTATTACACAGAACGGTGGATCGGACTGCACAGCCATTGAAATCCGCTAACAAAATCAAACTGTAGCTTCAGTTTCATATTTTATCTGTCAAGAACTGATTCTTGCATGATGTAAACATAAAACTTGGTGTCTGATGTCGTGATCCTTACTACTGATCCAACAGCGCAATTGAAGTTGTAAATAGTGTAAATATCACAACGAAAACATCACAACAAACCAATTTCTAGTTAGTAGTTTGAAGTGAAATTGCACCATCCGTGGAACACAGGCCGTCTCTCGACAGCCCAGAATCCATGTGATAAGTGTCGGGCAAAAGAGTTTTCTTTAAAAATGCGCGGGGCTGAATTTCTCAGAACGTGCCTTGCATTCAGTCCTATGATGTCTTCAGACGAAGCCATAGTTATGTTCATTTTTGACTCGTGTTCACTAGAATAACAGGGTTGATAAAGAGAGGTGCTCCTGTGTGTCCTTTCCTCCAGACCTTTGGCATTCGTAACTGTCAGGGGTTCTCGCCTCGCTGATAATAGTGGTTAATAGGTTCAATGGCAATGCAACAAGCTGACCACTTGATGATTTATAGACGTTTTACCATACATTCCACACATGAAGATATATATATATATTTCCATGGTCATTGCTCCACCAACTTGTAAACACATAAATTCAAAATCTTTTACCAAACAACCAAACATTTTGCCACTACGCAATTTCCTAATGCCTTTTGAGTAGTAAGAGGGTTTTTTTAGGTAACGTCTTTTTTTAATCTTGGAAACAATGAAGCCCAGTCAACAACTCCATTGCCTCAGTTGGGGAGTTAGTGTTTATGGTAGAATTATGGATTACTACGTCACTAAATAACTGTACTTCTAGGCCTGATATCTAAGCTACTGAGACAGAGGGGAATTATATTTCCGCGTACTAGTGGTCATTGAGTTTTGAGATGAGTGCCACGGTATAAAGATGTTGTCTCTTGTTGAATACATGTCGTGTTTTAATTTCAGGGTCTGGGATAAACTTGTGGCAAGTTCTTGCAATATCCTTGTGTTTCTATGTGTTGCACTCCTGTTATGTTGCAGACTTAGTCTGCTGGAATCAAGCACAGCAGAAGCCGCGGTGAAAGTACTAAGCAAGGTAAGATATTCTAATTAGCTTGACTCTGGGGGCACTCATTAAGTATGAGAGATCTAAGGATAAGTATCAAGTGTAAAAATGTATAGCCTGAACGTGTTACAGTGGGACAATTAGAAGCTTATGGATGCCAACTCTTATTCTGGCCTTCCGATGCGAAGTAGAAACTTGGTTAATGATGTTGTGACTGTCATTGTAGTGGTATCTGAGCGAGCAACGACTTTGCAAGGGGTTATTGATTCCAGACGTAAATGTCGATGGGAGCATATATGCAAGGTCAGTGACACTGGAGAGGCAAGAGTACAATTATATCCTTACTTTTTGTGCTAAGAAATAGATTTCCGTGGAGCAACGTAACTTTGGCCAGCAAATATAAAGAACAGACGTTTAATGTTGGAAATTTTCTTTCCAAATGGTCTCAGTTGACAAATCTGACAATTAGAGAATTTTTGACTGTGAAGAGTTAAAATGGGATTTTGAAAGTTATTATCGGTGCTGCAAACGTACAGCTGTCTCTAAAATTAACCGCTTATTTACCTTTTCTAGATGTTGTAAAAAAGAGTTGTAGAAGTAGAAAAACAGAAAGGTTGCTTTCTAAAACTTTTAGAATGTAGAATTTATTGCTCATTACATTCACTAGAATTTTCGTAGCTTAAAGCAGAGAAAAATGTGTCCTGGTCAACTCTCAGATGCACCAGGCACTTTTTATTAAACATCATGTTGAATTTTAAATTGGAGTCACTAAAAACTGGAGCTTCTATGAAATGGTTAGTCTCTAACAATTTCCAGTGAGAAAGGTGACCTATATTGATTTGTCTTGATTCCCTTTATCGCGTATCTTGATTCCCTTTGTCGCCTATCTTGAATGCTTTTGTCGTCTATCTTGATTGCCTTTGTTGCCTATCTGGATCCCCTTTGTCGCCTGTCCTGATTCCCTTCGTCGCCCATCTTGATAGCCTTTGTCGCCTTTCTTGATTTCTGTTGTTGCCTATCCTGATTCCCTTTGTCGCCTATCTTGATTGCCTTTGTCACCTATCTTGATTGCCTTTGTGACTTGTATTATTTTCCTTTTTTTGCCTAACTTGAATGCCTCTTTAGCCTATCTTCTTTGCCTTTGTCGCCTATCTTGATTGCATTTGTTGCTCATCTTGAGTGCCTTTGTCGCCTATCTTCATTGTCCTTGTCGCCTGTCTTGAATGCCTTTGTCGCTCATCTTGAATGCCTTTGTCGCCTGTCTTGATTGCCTTTGTCTCCCATGTAGATTCTTTCGTTTTCATTTATTAATTTTTACGTGCTCTAATTTATTATTCTGCTCTACATAGATTCCCAAAAATTTGAGCCATACAATTATTGACAAGACATGTGAGCTTTGGGAACAACATCGTAGTACCTTGAGTATCGAACTTGGGGGTGCCTTGGGATGAGGTTGTACTATTTAAGTACATTGCATCCTGTTGCAGATTAAGATGGAATGCATTAATTGCTCGCAATAGAACCTGACCTATAAGCAAACATTGCATAATGATGCTTGCCCTGCTTGTAAATGGTGCACAATTGCGACATAATCAAGACTGAAAGTATCCTGACAGAGTATTATACCTGATGTGCAACCCCGCATTTGATACTGCTGCTCGACTGACTTGCAAGAAGCATTGAACCTCAAGTATCAAGGCCTGATGCTGTTCTAGAGACACCGTAATTTGAAGAGAAATGTCTGGTTCTGCTGTTTCCATATCTTACCAGTCAACATATCAAGGCTAAAGTATTGTTGAAGAGTTGTAGTCTTGTAGTATGACAAAGCCGTGGTTTGTGTGCCTGCTCGACAAACTGTACCGTAGTAGATGGAATACCGAGACAGAGATAGTACTTGACATGAAAAGCAACATCTTGCTCTGCCACTTCCACTGCATATATTTGCCTTGCGATACAATTCTGCTTGACGTGCAAAGAAACATTGCAAAATACTGTTTGATTGACTTGTGTTTGACATCGTATCATATCGACTACCGTAAGTAGAAGTGCCTTACGGTACCATTGTACTTCACTGGCAAAGAACATTGCATGCTACTGCTCGATTGACTTGCATATAACATCGTATGACATGGAGTACTTTAATTGGACGTGCCTTACGATACCATTCTACTTGACTTGCAAAGAAACATCGCATGCTGCTGACCAATTGACTGGTATATAACATCGTATCATATCAAGTGCAATATTTGGAAGTGCCTTGCGATACCATTTTACTTGACGTGCAAGGAAACATTGCATGCAACTGTTCGATTGACTTATATATAACATCGTATCACATTGAGTGCCTTAGTTGGCAGTGCCATGCAATACCATTGTACTTGACTTGCAAAGAAACATCACATGCTACAGATCGATTGACTGGTATATAACATCGTATCATATCGAGTGCAATATTTGGAAGTGCCTTGCGATACCATTGTATTTGACGTGCAAGGAAACATTGCATGCAACTGTTGGATTGACTTATATATTAGATTGTATCACACTGAGTACCTTAGTTAGAAGTGCCTTGCAATACCATTGTGCTTGACTTGCAAAGAAACATCACATGCTACAGATCGATTGACTGGTATATAACATCGTATCATATCGAGTGCAATATTTGGAAGTGCCTTGCGATACCATTGTATTTGACGTGCAAGGAAACATTGCATGCAACTGTTGGATTGACTTATATATTAGATTGTATCACACTGAGTACCTTAGT
>JANTCA010029703.1:0-20291 GCA_024741275.1 Chironex yamaguchii | reverse complement strand
GCCTTCAACTTTGAGAGCAGCAGTAGAACCATCTTAGAATCGTTCCATAACTCAGCATTATAACTCAAAAATCAAGCACAAGCTAATAAAAACAGTGGGAGGTAAAGGAGAGGTACGTTAATCCCCCAAAATCTCGGACAGTAAAGTTTTCGGACAAATACTAGGTCCGAAAATTTTACCGGACGAAGTTTTTAACGTCTGAAGTTCTTACTATCCGAAAATTATGTCATATGAAATATTTGGAAAATTCATCTTTTACTTCAATAATCACTTAGGAATGTTTTGCTGGACAACCTGTACACAAGGTTTTTTATATTTATTAACCTGTTTATAAGAAACCTAATTATTATTATTATTATTATTATTATTATTATTGTTATCATGATGACTACTACTAATAATAATAGCAATGATGATGATCTTTATTATTATTATTAGTATCATTATTGTTATTTTTATTGTTATTGTTACTGTTACTATTATTGCTGTTATTATTATTATTGATTTTATTATTATGTCTGCTAACTATACATCTCAAAGCAAGATATCAAATGCTTTGGAATTTGAAATGTGATTGCGGATAACTGCCAGTCATCAAAGGAATCACACTGCTTTGTCCTTTACTACAAGTACTTAGCAATTAAGTACCAATCTTAATATCCAGGATTTACCTATCAAAGCTGTCTTTTGTGCATGTTCAGTCCTTAATGTAATTCCAATGTCCTCTATAAACTTATGAAATCTGGTAGATACTGCTCCTAATGCACCAATAACTACAGGAATGACCAACACCTTTCGCATGTCCCAAAGCCTAGCGGTTTCACCCTTTAAGGTTAGTATTTCTCTATTTTTTCAATTTCTTTTCCTGGGGCTCTGACATTTCCAGGTATTGCAACGGCAAATTTTTCCTTACCTCATTGTGCATTTTAGCAACAACAACATATGGCCTTCGAGCTTCTATTTCTTTATCACACTGTATAACACAATCCCACAATATCTGTACATTATTACTTTCAACTATGCCTTTTGGTTAGTGTTCATACCATCTTGCTTTTGACTCAATATTATATTTCTTACAAAGTTTCCAATGTATGTATTTCCCAACATTGTCGTGACGTCTTTTATACTCTTTCTGAGCTAACTTGCTACATTCACTGGTGGTATGTGAGATAGTTTCATTTCTTTCTCCGCACATCCTACATATGGGGGAGTCATTGGTTTTGTCTATATAGAACGTAGTATTATCTGTCCTTATTGCTTGTTCTTGCGCACTACAAATCAAAGCTTATGTGCAACCTTTCAAAGCACTGTCCTTAAACTATTTCCAAGATTGTACACCATCTTTTCCATCTAAATCTCTCAAATGCAGCCCATGGATAACTTCGTCTTTCCAAGGGTTATAAACCCTGCATCTCTCGGTCTCTTTATAGACTGTTGGACTCACAATATCTTCTGTATTGATTGTCTTGTTGTTCTTTGTGTATTGTCATGATTTCTCTTGTTTTTCTATCCATCTCATCAAGCACATGGTTAGGCCAATTCAGAATCCTTGCCCCATATCTCAACAATGAAATTGCCTAAGTATTGAGAGCTCATATTTTGTTTCGACGATTTAATTTGCTTCTCACTACAAGCCTTGATCTCCTGAAATACTCATGTCCAAAGTTTCTAATCATAGCCCTTTTGTCTTACAGAATCGAATTCCAATATTCCTAGATATTTATAGCCTTCCTTTTCTATATCCTTTATGTTTTCACCTGATGGTAACTCCCTCAGTTGATGTCACTTTTCCTCTTTTCAAAACCAGGACTCCACACATTTTAATCCCAAATTCCATTCGAATGTCATTGCTAAATATCTGAACTGTCAAAAGTAAGCCATTTATCTCTCTCTCACCTTTCGCAAATAGTTTGAAATCATCCATAAAAAAGATGATTTAGTTTTTTACCACTTTTAAAGGCATACCTACATTTTGCTTTCCTTAAGATTTGAGTAAGAGGCATCATACACACAACAAACAGCAATGGAGATAAATTGCCTCCTCGGAAGATACCTTTCTTTATTTTAACGTTTGCCAAAAATTCACCGCTTGATAAAAAATTGATGTTCCAAATCTTCATTGATATTTCTTTGAAGTTTATTATATTGTCAGCAACATTGGTAAATGTCAAAACTCTAGATTATCCAATAAAGGGAGATCATATTGTAGGCTTTCTTATAATCAACTCAAGCCATGGCTAGGTTGGTAAGTCTTTTCCTACAATCATTGATTACTGTTTTATCAATAAGCAGTAGATATTTTGTTCCCCTACTTTCCTTCGTACACTCTTTCTGCTCAGTAGGAAGCCTATCTTGTGACTCAAGGTAGTTATACATAGCAGTTGAAATGATTCCTGTCATTAGTTTCGACATGGGGGTAAGACAAAAAATTGGCTTGTGGTTGTATTGCTGCACCTTTATTTGGATCTTTCTGGCACAACACGGTATTACCAGTGGTCGTCCATCTAGGAAGCTCGCATCCATTTATGATCATATCATTTATCTGATTTGCTATTCTCCTGTGAAGGATTGTAAAGTGTTTTAACCAATATCCCTGGACTCCATCAGGCCCGGGACATTTCCAGTTAGGAATCTTCTTTCTTTGCTTTGATACCATCTCAGTTGTAATCATTAAATCTGGTTGCTTAACTCTTTAAACCATTCGGCACTCTCATTTTGATTTATTTCCTTGCCCCATACATATATTGCTCCAACATTCTTCACTCTCTTTAGGATAAGGTTTCTCATGAATTGTCGTTTTATAATTTAGTTGTTGGTAAACTTTTATCTGGTCTTGTTGGAACAGCTTATTGATTCTGAATTGTTAAATTCTCTGCTCGAACCATTTAATGTTCTTACGTTTTGCCTGTAAGCGCTGTTTCAGTTCCTCTAATACTAAGTCCATTTTTTTTTTCCTGATGAAATATTTTCCATCTAGATTTCTATATTTTACGTCTTTATTTACATCACCTTTTTTCTTACGCTCAAGTATATTTATGTGCCTATGTATCTCTGTCATCGAAGATTGAATCCACCTTTTCCACCAAGGCTCTTTGTTATTAAATTATCTCATTTGAACAGACTTAAGTCCGCTTGCCCCACCTTTAAAATAAAATAATCTTAAATTAGAGTATTAGTTCCACTCAAGTTTTCTGTTCATATTTTCCTCAAAACCCTTTTCACTTTGCTAACTTTTTCAATCAGAACATTTCTCCTTGTCCTTTTCAAGCCAACATTCTTTCTAGACAAATTTTCATCAATGACGTGATTTATTCCTGCTATAATATTTTCAATATCTTCAAAGACACAATTATTTTTTATACCTAATGCATTGAGATTCTCGTCTCTACAACCTTCCCTTACATCTTCACCCACAGTCTCCTCGCCCTGCTCACAAATATTATCTTTCAATGCCTGACGTTTAATATCTTCAAGCTCTAGATTTAACAATCCATTCTTTTAATTATGCGTGCTTGATCCAGAGCCTTTGTTCAGTCACAACCATTTGGTGCCTCTCTTTCCAGATGGCATGCATTCTCTTCCTATATCCCCTAAGTGGCTTTCCTTCCTCATCCATTGGTTTACACTCCATAACAGCGACATTTACCTCCCTATTCCAATTCTTTCTGGCAGTAGCATGATGCCGATCAGCCCTGCGCTACTCATCCAAAGAGCACCTACCGGATGAGACTCCTTGACATGTCGTCTCAGTGCCATTCAAGTTGTTACTTCTTTCAGTATTCTCATACATTTTCACTCATAAATGAGGGTTGGTTAATATGGTTAGCCGTCCCTAGTGTCTTTATCGTGACACCATCACTAGGAACGCTGTCAACCAAGGCTGAAGAGTCCCCCTACCCATGAGATGGACCTGCCAGATGCCAACCCGGTATTTCATAGTCTCCGAGAGAGCTAACAGGTACTACATCTTGCTCCAGGATGACCTGGAGGCAGTTGCGGCAAAGGGTAACCTCATTATCCCAAGTGGAAACTCCAAAACCGGATGCAGTTAATGTCATACCCGGGAGATATCATTATTATCATTATTATTGATATTATTATTATTATTATTATCTTTGTTATAATTATTACTATTATTATTACTATTATTACTATCATTACTACTAACTTTCATTACTTCTACTTTGGAATCTGCAAAGAACACAGTTATCTATGGTGATCATTCCGGGTATCTCAGCCGCTCAGTCATAACTCGACACGAATTACGTTTCGATCTTCGCATGATATTATCTAATAAATGCCTATACATTCTGGCTTTGAATCGGCAAAAGTACGATAACTTGATTAAAGAGCTGGCAAATCAGTATGAACAAGTCAAATTCATCAACCTTTGGTAAAAAGTCAAAGGGCTTCATCAGAATATTAGAGGATTTAGAATACGACAATATTGCAAAGAGTTACATCGTCAGAAACTTATGAACATTGCCACAAGAACTACTTTTTACTTATTTTGTTTGCTAGATAAAGTCTAGGCACATCCAGAACTAATGAAACTTTGAGCAAAGCAATTGTAATTCTTAGAAATATTGTTACTTAAGTATATTTTTCCATTTGAAAGATTCAAGTAGTCAATTCCTAGTTACCTGTAAAGTGAGACTTGCAAGTGTATTGAACTTCATAAAGAAATGATTTGAGTTTGCATTATTAATGCCTTGTACAAAGGATGGCAGATAAAGAGCCATCTGTGTCAATTCAGGGAAATGCTATCAAAGTATATTCCCGTGATACGTCCTACAAGTATCGCCTTGAAAATTTGGGACATTACGCTAAAAATAATACTTAAAAGCTTCCTTCGTCTGACACTCCAGAGTATGAAACGTCAGAAAGGAAAGTATATGTATATGGTAACATATTTATACGAAACATCTATCAAACTAGCCAATCATAAGCAAGAAAGGAAAAAACAAAGGGAAAATGAAGAAACAAACCGTTATTGGAAGATTCCAATTGAGAAAACGAACTCTTTCTGCCTAAAGAGTATTGCTTTTCTTGTTTTTAATGTAGACAAACTCCAATGCACTTAGATGTTAGGACGATCCAGCTGTGCCAATTATCCGAAAATTCTCTTCCTTACCATTCTGGCGCATTCTGAATTTTCTAGTAAATGTTGGCCTATGGCAGAATCGCATGTTTTAGAAGTCATTTTCGCTTTGCATGCGTGAGATGGCTGTTCTCTAGGACGAATTGATGCTTCGCGTACAGTGGCTGGAACATGTTGTTTGATCTTTTGACTCAATCTTTCGGAAGTGCGACCTACATACCGATCAATATCAATACATATCAAGGCGATTTTCAAGTTTTGTACTATTGACGTTTCTTTACGACGTTCTATTTTGATGTTACTTGACATATTCTCCAAGCTGTGCCGTGCTTGCAATAATTAACACGCTATATTTGTATTCCCATATCTTCGTTTTTGCTGGTCTCCTACAAGTCATTTTTCCTGAATGGTTTATCTTCTGCATTTGTAAATGAATCCTATCCAAGTGAACATTTACACCAAGTTTATAAGATCAGCATTTTAATATCAAGCCTCAAAAGATCAATTTCCTTGATCAGAGAGGTAGCTGGCGGGGGGGGGGTGTAGTCGGGGGCAGATGCCCCCGATATGTTGCAGGATACCCAGTTGGGACAGAAACTTTTTTACAAATTTACAGTGCGTATAGAAAATGTAACAGTGCATAATTTTCCTAAGTGCAAAAGGCGGCCTTTTCGAATTTCATAACATTTTCTCTTTCTAAAAGGTATACAAGCGCACAAACAGACAATTTATTTTATCTTTTTCGAAGACAAGAAAAATCTTATCAATCTGTTTTGAGCTGATTGTTGTTTGTTGCTGCTTTTGCTTTGTAGAAACAAATCAGAAACGTTTTGTAACATTTCTAATCGTATCGGTGATTTTCATTACTTGTCATCTTTTTCATTGGAGTTGAGTTCATTCAAGTATTAGTTTGAAGAAAGTAGTGACATCACATTTATGGTCATCGAGAAAAAGTTGAAAACTCAACCAGCTGGAAAGTTGGCACTGTATAGTCAAGTGATTGCTCTTGCCAAAATTATTCTTGTCATGCCAACCACAAATGCAGTTAGCGAGCATTGCCTCAGTGCTCCGAGAAGGATCAAAATAATTCTCAGATCAACAATGGAGCAGAATCGGTTGAATCACTTGATGCAAATCTAGTTGAATGAATATCAAAACCCATAGCCTCATTTAATTTGAAATATCTTGCTAAATTGCAAAATTCAGTGACTGCAATTTTGAAATCAAGCTGCTTTGAAATCAAGTGTTTACTTTAATTGCTTATGCTACTTTCAAATCGTTTGCTACATCTCGCCGAAAACAAGATCTACATGCAAAAATCAATAATCCATTGATGTTTTTGATCTACCCGTGTCGGAAAAGAATTGCAGGATCTCGAATTTTTGGGATGTCACGCTGGAAAATGTTCAAAAGTAATAGTGAGTGCTGATAATCACAGAGAGAGCACTTTAAAACAGTCGTTAAGGCAGTTTCATAATTAAATTATATGGTAAACTTGAAGCACTCCGAGAGCGTAAACCTCCATCAAACCAGTATTATTACAGAGGTTTCCCTCGCAATGATTTTCTGGTCTGTTGCTTACGGGAACCTTGTATTTGCTTGTGTTAAGAACTGATTTTATTTCATCACTATTAGCCTTCAAATATGCAAAATGCTATTTTAGGTGTTATATTGCTTGTTAATCACTAAGTGATAAGAGTAGAAGAGGACCTCTTTGTCTTCTTGTCTTCTATGAAGGTTTCACTCCTAGATCGGGATCACCACCAAAAATTGATTACCTTTAAGTTAGCTCATTTCTAACCTATCCTGAAAAATTGGTCACAGTCCTTCCATAACGTTTTTAGTTATTTTGCTAATAAACAAACAGACAAACAAGTAAACGAACAAACACAGCCAAAATATAGCCTCCAAGACGGAGATAATTAATTATGATCCTTCCTTACAATAATCTGTTTCTTATCATTGTCCATACTCCTTGGGGTGAAATTTTGTCCATGTCTACCCGCCTTCTCTGGATTGCCATAATTACGTCATTGCAATTTCACGCCTTGACAATCGAACACAGTGGTGCATACATCTTTTACGTTACTCTTCTCTTTATTGTCAACATTTTGCTGCAATGTATGCAAGCATGAACTTTAAAGAGGCAGTATGGATGAAAACTGTATCTTATTGCTCAAAACGGGATAGTTTGTTGCTATTTTCCAGCTGGACCTCCTTCATCTTTGACACAAAAGTGATTAACATTATCAAAAACACAGAGAGTGCACTCCGCAGGACATGTTAGTACAGAGCAATCAATCATGCAGCTGGGATCACGACGAAAGCGATGTTTTACATTTCTGCGTTTCATAATGTAGTCGAGGTAATTCTGAAGTGAAGGAAAGAAAACATGGTTAAATCACAAGCAAAGATAAGTTTCGATATGTGGACAATGAATTTTACCGTACTGAACACAATTGAGACATTAGGTGGAAAGCGCAGTTTTATTAAAAACTTGAAAATTATGACCACGACGAACATCATTTCAGAATTATAAAAAGGACAAGTCCCTTGATGGTTATTCCATGTTTTTATACAAACAAAAACAACTCACAAATTAATCCATTAAATATTACAAGGATTCTGTAAGGACGTTTCGAGACCATCTTGTCTCATCTTCAGTTAATGAAAACAACATTAAGTATTGGACAAACTTTATTGGAGCTTTACAAGTTAACGAAGGTATTTTAGTGGGAATAAAAGGCTTCTATAATAGAACACAAGTTGAACACAATTGATTTCAAGGAGAGTAGTCCCCTGAATAAAACATGAAAAAAGGAATATATTCAAATACAACAGCTATTTTCCTCCCTGTGGTACTATCTCTAAGCATACTCTGATTTTAATAAATACAAATGCTTTTTATTTACAAAGTACAGGGAAAAATGAATCTTAAAATAATGTTTCTTGCTCGTGATGGTGTGTGATAGGAATGACGATAGCTAACTGATGCTAATGCATAAACTTGCATTGTTTTTGCCTGAACAGTATCTATGGTAGGCAAAATACAGCATAAAACACAAAAAATAAAACCTGTGAATGCTGACACAACCCAAGCAGGGAATGATCAGACCTTTCTAATGATTGTGATGATCATTAGTTATAGCTATAGCCCTGATAGAAGTTTTTATAATTAAAACTAAAACCAACAATATACATGCACTGCCATGTATCCTCCATAGCAAAAAAGACAATAGATCACCGAATTCTGGCCGTGAATGGTACTTGCAATAAAGTACGCTCAATAACACATACGAAAATTACAGATAATAATAAAAAACACAAACAACGCAACTACTAGGATGAAATCAAATTGTACCAGGGTGAGACTCAAGACAGATGTCAGAAAGCATTATTTTGAACAGGATTGAATCGAGAACAGCTACAGTCTGAATCCAAAGTCGCATCTTACTTTTGTTGAACATTTTATTCAACTTCTATGAGACTGTGGACTAAGGGAACTTCACTTCAAACGTCGGACTTAATGTGTCGAATAAGATAAAATAGAATTCGTTGGATGGGACATGCAGAATGAAGTCTTTGTTGAGACTTGTCACTAACTACAGAAACTCTAAAAACACAAGTATTCGGGGCAACCGACCTTGGCATGCTTAAGGTAAGCTATGGTATGCACGCTCAACCTCGAGATTCACTTTTAGCTAACTCAAGCATTTTATGCGACACATGTAAAAAAATGACGTTTGAACTGAATTCGCAACAATGTCGTATGATGCGACGAGTCAGTGGAATAGAATTAATTATAGCCGACAAAAATTAAACATATGCCGATAATCCAAGTCAACTGTCGCTTTTTACCTGAATTTTATTCCCTAACTGTATTCGACACAAGTATAATGACACATTCAGTCCAGGCATAATCAATGGCTCTCAATTGGAGACACTAAAGACATGCGCTTTCGAGAAAGTCTAGTAATTTGAAGAATCTTTTTGTGGTACAAAACTTAAAAATAGTTTTGAAAATTTACTACATTGCGTTAAAAACACACTTAAAAGCTTTTCAGAAACCGAATTGTCAGAAGCGAAAGGATAGCTATATGGCAACTTTTATACGAAAGATGGATGAAAAAAACCTTTTAAGCATGTTTTTAGCGAACTGTCTCAAATTTTCTAGGTAATTGTACTCCATATATCTTCGACTTGTGTAGTTTTCCCCTTCACTTGCTACTTCATATTTCATGAGTGCTCTGCTAAAATACTCTGTTTACACTCTGTTGTGAATTAAATTGAAAGATGCCGCTATTTTTATGCGTTGGCGACTAGTTGTATAAATTACATACTCACTATCTTCGTCTTTCTGTCTTCGTCTGATATCAGAGGTTTGGTCTCCAGCAGAGTGAAGCATGATAAACAAATAATTAGTAGTAGTATTGTCGTTTTCATTCCGGTGGATATTCTATAAAAGCAAAGGAAATAAAACAAACTGTATGACAGACCAGAAGACCACCAACAAGCAATTCATTGCGAGTCCATCAAAGCAAAGCCTCTGTTGCTGATATGATGTATCATTAACCCAATTAAAGTAATCATGAGACAAAAACAATTCCCGTCCGAATCCATTTAAACGAAATATGTGAATGCCAATAAATTTGACATTTATATTCTTGTATCACATGATTGACATTAAATACCAAGTCATAAACCATAAGTTATGGTTGCGACAACCGGAGCTTATTGCTTTGGTCTGATCTGAAGCCTTTTCTACTGAGCTGTTAACTCAATAGGACAGGTCGAAAGACTATTAGTCATTCTTCCTTAATCTTCACCTTATGTTACTGAGGGTCTGTCTATTGGTATGTATACTTACAAGCGATATGTGTTTCTTGACTACGAAGGATTCTATTATTAACGACCATACTTGTGAATCTTTGGATAACAATCTGAAATCGTAAGTGTAATCTAAAGCAATAAAGTACACTAAACTACATCATAAAGATCTGCATAGAGATGCAGTGGAGAGGGCAGTCGTTCCCTGTGTAAATATGGAAAAAGATTAGCTTAACAAACTGTACAAGCATCAAACACCAAGGAGGAGTTGTCATGACAATTGATGCTAAAACATCTGGTCATTTTCTTGTATATGTTTCCAAACTGCTTAAGATTGTTGACTATGCCCTGAGTAACATTAGTAAAGTGAATGGTTTTATAACAGACCGTACCATAATTAATGCTAGTAGGGAAGAGAGAGAGAGATTATTAGAGACATGAGGAAGAAAGAAGCTCGAATGGTTTGGTCACATATGCAGAAACAAGTGAACTTTAGCAAGCACGAGCTTGAGTGGTGACTTTAAGGATACGAGAAGGAGAGGGAGACCAGAAAGAGCTAGATAGGTGATTTGAAAGCGTAGAAAGGAAAAGTGATGAGGATTGCAATAGAGAAAGGGAACAGCGAGAGCAATAGAGGAAGATCATGAAGAAATAGAAAAGCCTCAGCGATCGGCATAAACGTAACAATAATTAATGAAAGAAGAAACTCGAATGCTTTTTATTACATATTTTGTTCCACTTAAAGAATTCAAAATCTGCGATCAGCTCTCTGCTTGAAAATATTGTAAATTGCCTATATATTACATATATATACAATATCAACACATTTTTCATTGGAGTTTGCTTAGATGTATACTACTGACATCGTTCAAAGTCTACGCTACGCTGACATTTTCGTCCACCAAAACATTTAGCACTGTTCACAAATGACCACGATTTACAAATATAGTAAGTGTGGATTGAAACTTACCCTCGTGCTCTTTGATAGATGTTCACTAAGATGTATATGGTACAGCAGGCAGACTAGCTATCGCTACAGCCCTTTAGCTTTTGACATATATTTATTTTACTTTCCTTTCTCTTTCGTAATGTATTTGAGTACTGTTACCGTATTTGGAGTTTCAAGCGCCCTCTTCCAAATTTGTCTTTATCATCCCAGACGTAAACAGGAGGCTTCAAGTTTCTCTTGCTAAGTAGCTTGATTGTTATTCTGCAAATAATTAAGAGGTTTCACTTGTTGTTAATGAGTGATCACAAAATATGCTAACACGATTATGGAAGCCCTCAAAATTACTAGTATTTGTCGTGATCAAATGAATGATTCGTGGGTGATGACTGGACAATACTTTATGAGTCTTTAGCAAAAGAAAGGCCTTTGATTATTCTATTTCTTTACATCAAAGTCAAGAGGAGTGAGGTAAAGTGTTTTGAATTCACCAGGACGTGAAAATTTCTATTCAAAATGTTTTTTATCTATTAATCAAGAACGTCACTTGATATTCTATGGCATCTCAGGTGAGCTTTATTTGTGCTTTGGTCATTTCCATCAAACATGAAATAACAAGCGTGGACTATGCACCTAGTACTTGTTTTTGTTTGTTTTAGACTAAAAGCTGAATATATTTCATACTTGTCAAGACAACGTTAGTAGCAGGAACTTTTTATCACATTCTTATGACTCAAAAGGAGCAATATAGTCAGAAATAATTTTTTTTTCTGCATGGTAGAGTATTTTTCAGTTGAGTGAGGTAAAGGAAAGCAAATTTTGTCGATTTTTAACCAATAGTAAGTGTTTGTGACGCAAAATTCACAATTTGTGTAAAAATAAATCATAGCCTTTCCTAATTGAGACAGCTCATAAAGACCGAACCATAGTCATGAAATATAGGATATGGGACCAAGCACTGTATGATTTTGTGAATTAACTTGACATTTCAAGTTACTGACTGATCAGATACACCCGGCGTTAGTAACTGCCAAATGTAACCTCAACGTCTCTTATGCGTCATGTTATGTGGTTTCCAGTAAGGCGTGAAGCAATTTCATACCAACGGCGGTCTTCTAAAATACCTAGATTTACCTCATTCCAGCTAATGATCACGTAAGTAGCATAGTCTAAAAAACCGCGTAGACAATGCAGCTCAGTAACACTAAATAAGAATTGTTTTCGTTTAAAATTTGAGACGTCGTACCCTTGCCTTCAATGAAGTTTTTATTATCTTCTTTACTATAGACACATCCCGGCTATTTAACACAATAGTGACAAAAGCCGAGTTGTAATTAAATAACTCTTTATAGACTTGTATACGATTAATTTGCTATAACCCTTGTCTCGCGGTCGAAATTGTATTGATTTAACTAGAAGAAATTGTTTAACCTGCGGTCTTACTACTTACATTAAGTGGAAGTAGGTCGTGCAAATCAAAGTTTCCAGTTAGATAAACAAACGCTGAGACGATACTGTACATTATTTTAAGTTATGTTTCAGTTATCTGTAGAAATTTGATTAGGCTTTGGTCCTCGAATAGTCACTCATATATATTAAAGTATGCATTTTAAAAAAAATCTAAAAGCCCTAAGAAATGCTTAAAGTGAAGAAATTGTTTAAATTGCAGCCTTCCTTACTCCTACGTTTTGGCAAAGTACAAAACAGTGCATTGGACAATTTCAACCCATGTTTCATATCAAAAGGTTGCCAAAGAGATATACTCTCCTTCTGAAAATTCATACTGTGAAGGGTGTCAGACGGCATAAGCTGTAAGTACGATCTTAGAGCAATATTTCAATTTTTCAAAGTGATGTTTAAGTTGTGTAGCACAGAAAGATTGCAAAAGAATAACATACGTTCACTGTTTCACTTATTAGAACTGGGCTTAAAAATTTAACCTAAATCCCACTAATTACGAAGCACATGTAAAATATTCCGTGCTACAAAACTCCAATTTACAAGGTACTGAATGATTTAATAAAATCTATATGTGCCTACATTTTGTCCTTCGGACGGCGATTCGTCCTCAAAAGAACAAGATGTTTGCATAAAATGGAAATCAAGATCAGAGATAAATCAGATCAATGCTTCCCAAGAGTCTTTCCTCTTTTGCCTAATTACATACTGCTAACAAATAATGGTTACAAGGACTAGGTAAGTCATTATTTGTGTGCAATAACTGTTGCATTTTTAAGTCGCTTCATTCTCAGAGTTATGGAAATCAACTTTGCCTTAAGATTGCGCTAACCACATTTAAAATTATGTTTTCTATTCCAACAAACATTTGCCTTGGGCATTATCATTATTATTACGTGGTTTCTGGCTGTCATGTACACTTGAATCAAGTACGTTACAACTGGCGACATGATTCAGTTTTATCATTGCACAGTTCCTTCTATCTTCAAACAAATTGCTAAAACCCTACTGCGACATTGATTGTTTCTTATCGCCAAGTTTGATATCTGGAGATAGCCTACGTTCTGATACGTTCTGATTCAATATAGCAATGTGTTGTTTGAAAATATTACCACTAATATACTGTACACTGATAGCATGATATATGTGTTGGATGCTTAACCAGTTGCAAATATGTTTGCTTACTGTCTCTTTACTGCAAAGCAGCGTGGGGCACTTTAGTATTGACTATTTTTAGTATCGAAACTAGTCTTAAGACGTAGTTTCACATTCTTCTGTGTACGTTTAGAAAGTTCTAAGTTACTTGATTCGAAGTTTTGTTAAGAGTGATTCATGTTGACACCAAAAGTATTAAAGCAAGCTGACCCAGATTCTTACAAATTTTTACAAATGATTTAGAATTTTTACCGAGGCTTTGCAATTTGAAATCGCATCCGTTATAACATGGAATTAAAAAATTACAAAATACATAATTAGAGAGCACTCCATATGTTGTTTTCTTCGGTTTCCAGACAGTTATTTCTAATTTTCTCATTACCCTATCACGATACAACAGACTGCGTAATTGGTCATTAAACTGCAGTATTTTTAAGAATACTTAACAAATAAAGAACGCTATGCAAAATATTCCGAAATGTAGGTTTAAAAGGTCCAATTTTTTGAAAAGAAATACCTATGTTTTGAACAGAAATCACATATTCATCCATACGTGGCCTTGTCTTATTTACAAAAGCCAGACAAAAAGTGTTAGCCAAGGTATGTTAAACTACAGTACTTTAAAGTACTTTATTAAATTTTAGAGACGGTCCGGATATTACAAATTAGAATGAAATATAACGATTTCCTTTCTTCAAACTAAATGAGTAAAGAAATGAATGATGAGGCCATGTTTTGATATAAACATCGTATACAACATAGCGTTTCTAATGGTAGCCTTGTGAGAATGAGGTTCTTCAGTATACATATATCTTTATAAAAGTTACTCTAGTCATTTCAAGTGAATCACATAAACTAGAGTAACTAGCTTCTTATGATTTGCAAGTAGACGTTCTTTGCTTCAATAACAATATTTTTAGCCATATCTGATCAGTACGAAATTGACCGAATCAGGCTTATTATGTCTAACGAAATGTTTTGTTTTGTGTTACTTTGCTGGGGAAGATACCAAGCAACATCCTTCTTTATCTGTTTTTTAATATTCAAATTGATTGCTTGCCGTATCATGACCACTAAAAACATTTTGCTGATTATTCAAATAGGTTTTCGTGGCCTTAAATAATATATTATAAGCCCTACTGCATGCATTACGTTACTTGCAACAAGCTAGCATTCAAAATAGCTTTATTATAACTGCAAAGTTTGGCTCGTCACTTGTTCGACATTCGCATGCAATCTCATTTCTTGAACCACGTCTATCACTCAATAAACTGAGTAATTTATTTTTAAGTAATATCATTTTTCAGAAATTTAAAATCTTACGAAATTACGTATAAATGCATACTTTATATGAAGAACCACAGCAGTGTGTTATTGGTAGAGTGCTCTCTTTGCGTTCGGTAGGTTGTGAGTTCGAATCGACCGGGTCAAAGACTTTAGGAATGGTACCTAATGCTTCCCTGCTTAGCATTTAGCATTTACGGGATAGCTTATGAAAGATAAACACAGAGTTCTACCGGTGGGTCAGTCCCCCCTACTGTAGCATGTACTGTGCTTGCACAGCTGCTGTGGCCCAATGGCTAAAGAGACGGAGACTGGCGCCGCTCTAGACACCAAATGGTGTGGGAACGAACTTTATATGAGAAGCGTAACGCTTGTGCTTAAGACCTTTTCATGCTTTTTTGGATGCTGATGCACTCAAAGTTGATGCTAATACATACTGTTCGTTTGCTTGTGTTCAGAAAAGAAGAATTTGCTTACCGCAGATTGAACTTTTGCAAATCTTTCGACCGTTCTATCAAGCTGTTTAAATGTTAAGCACTTGTAGATGCATGATCCTGGTTGAAGCCTCAGGCTGTCAAAACCATATCATTACTTCTGTTCATTACACAAGACTACCCTGTCTTCTGCTATTTGGAGCTTAAACAAGATTTCGACAAATAGATACTTTGTAGATACTTGTAAAACACACTCGATGACAAATGATGATTGAAGTACCAAGAATCAGTACATTATTCCCAATGTGTCATTAGCAGTGGGGGACAGACTTCAAAGGTGTAGTCGAAGATTCGTATTAAAAGTTGACATGGTCATAATCATAACAATGCTCCTCTTCTTATGCTTCATGCCGGATTAAAATTTCAGTTAGTAAGAAATTGCAAGGAAATGAATTGCCCTTAAGGAATTTCATGAGTTTCCTTACGGCATTAAAACAAAAACTTGTCATTCTGTTATAAAGAAAGCATCGCTAATTTTTTTCCCTAGCCCTTCCTATTATGTTTAAATAATCAGTATGAGATAAATCAACGCTTTGTACTTCTGCCGTTTTCAACGTCCTTTGCAAAATTGTGTTGTCAAGTGAAGTTAAAGCTTTTGCTTAACGGAACCTAAAAGGCAAACAGAGCTCATTATGTTCACTACCGGTGGAAGTGCTAAAATAACAGAAAAGGCTCACATTGCAAACTGGAAGTCTGACGAAAAATTTGAGGGATGGGTTTCCTCTCAACCGAATTGGACTGATTAAATCCTTACCAGTAAAAATGTTTAGTCATAATATTTGGTCTTTTAGAGTAAAAGAGTTTCATTTGTTTTGATGCTGTTACTGCAATTCAGCTTAAGTTGATCTCCATTTTGCTACTTCTCATACTTTCTCTTTTCGAGAATTTCTTGATAAGACAATGTGCTCCACATCGTATGAAGTGCCGTCAAAGGCGGCGTCAGCCACTGTTGGGTGGGAGATAAGAAATTGAAGGGGGTCAGGGGAGAAAATTTTGTCATGCAAACCCTTTATATTAGGGAAACGTCCCTCTCCAACTCTGGGAAACACCCGTTTTTTGTTGGAGAAATGCCCTCCTTAACATTTGATGTTGCATTTTTATACAATATAAGACATAAAAATGCGCTGCTGTTGTTATCAAAAATCAAGTAAAAATACTAAAAACACATATTATATTCAAACACCTTACTGCTAAGTAATGTGCTAATTTAAGGTACAACTTCAGTGGTGTGGGGGAAGTCTGTAAGCCGTTTGCCAGATACAGCAGAATACAGGATGTCCAGTTTTCAGAGCTGAAAACAAGTCTTTTTATTGTGATTCGTTTGTAAGTTTTAGTCCAATCAATTTTATGCCAACTTCTCCTGTAACTAACAGCAAGACTTCGATTCGTAACTTAAAGTTCGAACAATGGCAAGGGCAGCCACGTATGCGTGCGGTCAGCTCTGTAGCCCCACCTCGGTGTGGAGCAATAACAGTCTCTCTCCTATCAAATTAAACACTTCATAACATGTCCAGCAAAATAACGGCTTCAGTTACATAATGCGTCAATAAACATCAACAATGAGAATATTGGCAATATTTGTGAGGTTACGTTAACCTTATAAATATTGGGAAATTGTTGAAGATTTAATGAGTGCTGCTTTTTTTGTTTTTAGATATTGATAATCATAACAAAGTTGATCGTTGTGTATCTGTGCATCTTTTAGACCACGTTTAGATCCTTCAAAACCTTTAGGAAGAACTGACAAGTGTCACATTATGTAAAAGTATGATCGAGGGTGCTTTCAGTAAGTGCATATCCATTATGAAGCAAATTTGTTACACAAAACGTCTCATTGACAGCACTGAAGACTGTCATAGAGGTCGACGTAAAGCCTGCATTCCACTAAGCGAATTTTTTTCTCTCGAAGCGAATGTCTTGGAGCATGCGCATGGAAAGTGGGAGCCTCCGTCAAGCCATCGCGTCACTCACTTGTGAAAACCCCTAAAACCTCAGCATTCCTCCCAGCTATTGCACCTCTTTTGTAGTACCTTTTACTATTCCAATAACCCAAAATATCAACAAATGATAAAGGTGACAATAACAAGGAATCCTTGCAAAATTTGTCCTGATCTAGACGGTGATCCTAAGCAATGGCAAAAGCTTAAGATGTGTTTTTCTAAAATGTACAATTTTCTCTAAACTTGATCAAAATATTTTAAAGCTTTCGAGGTTTCCGTTGCTAACAGACAAACAAATAGACAAACCATCATCTTCAAAAGGTATCCTCCTCCTTCGTGAAGTTAATGAACAAACATGAGGTAATTATTTTCTCTATTTCTAATGTGACAGGTATTCTTGCACGTTCCTGACAGCAATCTAAAGGACAATAATAGCCAATGCGTCTGTCTTGGCTCCAAATGCTCTTGGGCGGGAATGACTTAAATGCATTCTGCGGAGATGGAGCCTATTAACAATCATTTGATGCTGTCTTTACTACCGAATTTTGCATTGCAATAAACGTTCATAATCTAAGACGCTTTTGCAATCAGCACTTTTTGAACTCTAAACTAGGTGATTTCCGGTCATTAATTCTTTATATGAATGTCTTTGTCGTTTGTTTCTTATTCAACTTGATGCAGAATAAATTTGCAAAACCAAAGCAGATATTTTATGCTTGCTGTGCCAGTCGAAAACAAATTAAGAACAAATAGAACTTGTTAAATGCCAGCAGAAACAAAAAATGACAATGCCCAAGTGGATAGGTATATAAGGCAATAGTGTCAGTTGGTAGATTATCCTACTTCTTAAGAAAAGGGTCCTTCTTCCAATCCACTTGTTGTTGGAATTTTTTGCTATGTACCTAAGCATACTCTCTTTTGCTGGTTGCCTTGTAAAGCGAAATTGGCAATGTTTTAAGTTGGTAAAGGCCAGATGGAAGCTTAATAATAATGTGTTGACCATGATATTCATTTTCTCAAAATCAACTTTCTTCACTTTCTGAGCTGTCTCTGCTAAAACAAGATGACATCATTGTCATGATGGAATCTTATTCAAATCGCCCACGTCTAATAATATGCTGTGACTTTCAGAAAACCTACATATTTTGCTATTCAAAAGTGGACTCAAGTAACGAAAACCTGATATGCTTATATCTTAAATTTGTAAATTTTCCAATTCTGATGGTCACTGTTTGAAATATGCTTCAAGCATGTCATTTTCTTGTTGATTTCTGCCAACAAACTTGAGAGACTTGTGGTCATCATCGTCTTAAATTTCGCATTGTAAGCTTGGTTAAAATCATCGACCAAATTAATTATCCATAACGAACAGGACCGTAGTCGGTCTTTGAAAAATGGAGGGGCAAGACGTATGCTAACAACTAGGTACATCGCTTGTCTCTTTATTTAATAACACTTTAGCCAAAAGCACGGTGGCAAACCAGGAGATGGAAGCCAGCTAACCCACACAAAATGTTGGCACGCAATCGGTATTTAATTTCATGATACTAAGTTCAGTATATATAGCTGAGTTTTTGAATTGGTTCTCTTTGTAAAATGCGGGGTTGGGCCTGCCCCCGACGACTTCGTGCATGAGGAATAAGTAGGAAATGAATTGATGACAGGTAACATAGAACGAAAAATCTATTTTCGAGAATTTTTACTATCAAGGTATATAAAGTAACGATGTGTCAACGTTGTAAGATGTCCTGCAGTAACATGTATAATTCTTGGTTGATATTCTTATGTTAATGATATGAATCTCGATTCTTTCGTACGGGGATTAACCACCATTTAGACTTGAAATGACTAACATATGCTTTGCTCAGGTTTTCCTTTCCAGAAATTTGCCAAAGCATTAAGACGTAACAGCAATAACTGTAACATTGAGGTGCCTCGGTCTCCCGCCATACTTGGAGTAATCTCGAAACTCTAGGGGTAACAAAGCACATGACAGCGAAGCATTCTTGAAACGTAGTTGCTGTGCGAAACCTAAAGTTTGCTTCAAATCATATAGACAGTTGTTCGTGACGGACTTAGTTATGTACCATATTTTAATACTTGGTTAATGGTGAGGGTACAAAATAACAAAGTAAACAAGCAGTATTTTTAATTATTAAGTTCTAAAACTGTAGATTATTACATCTAAACGAGCAGGTTCTTTATTACAAAGTGGCTATTTACATGACACAAGAAAGGTATATTGGTCTGTTTGACAAGTCTAAGAGATAATGTAAACAATAACTTATAGCGTATGTTATTGATAAATCATTCAAGTTGTGGATCAAGTACCATTGAACGTAAGTACTCGTGTGATGGATACCCTACAAGCAAAAGGTACATAACTTATAAGCATTTTGTATTGTATGGTATGTCCTAGATGTGACTTCAATACCGTAAGTTACAGTAGTTAAGGGGATGAAGAGTAAACATACAGAAATTGCCAATTTCGTTTGAGCAACGTAAGGAATTGTATATCCATTTGTATACACGGTCGATAAACAGTTTTTATGTATTTACAAAGTTTTTTGCTCATCCCTGCGGAGGCCCAACGTATAAACAAAACTTAATTCCTGAAATAGGGACACATTCATTACAGGCTATATCACATTGAGTGATATTTTGACATGGAACAAATGGGCAGTTACTGCGGCGAACTCGGTGCTGTGCAGTTCTATCCCGAACCATTGTTATCTGGAAAGGAAATAGTTAGTCTTATACAAGCAGAAAATGCGAAGAGGCCTTAACAACACTCACAGATGAAATAAATTGCGCAGACTTTACAAAGACTCCTGGCATGCTGTCCAAGACAATATGAGATATCAAACATAATACTACGTAAATATGGATGACTTATTGATAATTTGCGCTTGCAAAGCGAAAGTGACTGCCAAAACATGCAATTTTGCCATAGGGCAACATTTACTAGAAAATTCAGAATGCGACAAACTGTATAAGGACGAGAATTTACGGATAATTGGCACAGCTAGATCGCCCTTTCATCTAAGTGTATTGGAGTCTGTCTACATTAAAACAAGAAAACCAGT
>JANTCA010029692.1:0-21747 GCA_024741275.1 Chironex yamaguchii | reverse complement strand
GTGGATCAGAAGGAGGGTTCCAGTTGGACTTTTCTCTAAGTACATTTCGATGTTTATCAGGATCTGCATCTAATTTCTGGTATGTGACGTCGTTCTCTGTCTATTTACCTCCTTAATGTAACCCTTCCTGTCCCAAACCACAGCCACTGTTCCTATGTCTGCCCCCTTAATAACTATACTCCTATCTGATCTAAGAAAGGTCCCTATTACTAAAATTACTAAACTGTTTTCTATTTGATGATAATGACATAAGCTCCTTCTCCAACGTTTCCAAATACAATTCCAATGCCCCATCACCTTTAGGTGGCTGCCAGTTAGATGGTGCATGAAATACATTTTCCTCTTCTTTACAATTATCTTTATCTCTAAAAAATACTTCAATCGCATTCTTCTGTTAAATTGTTCTGTCCACTTTCATTTGAGTCTTATCCAGTCCTTTAGGAGTTGGGGCAAAATTGAGTCCTTTTGACAAGACACTAATATCATCATCACCTACATCTCTTCCACATAAATTTACAACATTGGGTGATACAAACTCACCTCTTAATCTTTGTTCCTCATCTACATAACGTACAGCTTCTTCCTGTGACACATCTTCCATTGCTGTTGCTGTGGTTGTAATACTGTCCTCTGGATCAAATGAAATCCGCAGCTGGTCAACATAAAACAAGGCATCTGTTACGTTAAGAGACCAATGAATATTGGCATTTGGGCACAGGTTTCTTGCTTTTTTTCCACCTTTTCCACTTTAACTTATGCTGCAGTGTTTCAATGGAATTTCATATGTCCATTCTGGCTGTACTTTGGCTGTATTTTGGCTGTTCTCAGTGTCTTTCGTGCATTTTCCACTTCCTAAAATTCTACATGCATAGAACAGCACAAAGAAGAGATAGTGATGCTCATGAATAAATGGAGATTCCTCTCATAGATTTTTCCTTGCAGCCACTTTTGTGCAGAATATTAACCGTTCTTCCGTTATGATGGCAGAGAAGACGCACAACTACAAGATAGCATCTGTCCTTTGTATGTTCACTGGCAGTTGGAATCCATCTTTTAACTTTTTACAGCTTTTATATCCAAGATTAAGTAGAATTAAAGTAAAATCTGAGGCCACTAGGGGAATTGAAGGAACAATTTATATCTCTTAAAATCAAAAGATTTTGTTAGTTTTTAATACACCCATTTTCTCTCGGAGGTCTTTTTACTTAGAACACGGGTGTGTAACACTAGTTCCGGTAAAACACAAAAAAAAGAATTACTTATCCTGATTCTCATTTTGTCTGAAAATCTGCTAGACATATAATGTACATCATTTTAATATAAAAAATTTGATTTCAGAAATAATCATACATTGCTATCATTATTTGTATGATTATCATAATCTTTATCATTATCGTTATTGTCATCATTATCGTTATCAAGACCAGTATTATTATAATAACAATTAGTGTCATAATAATTCTAAAATTTATATTTTTGCCCTAAGTTAACCATTTTTCACAAGACAGCTTTTCTTTTTCTGTATGAGTTAGTTTTCTAATTTTACGTCTTTTAATCTAGATGTACATGCTACTCAATACAGCAACGTTGCCGAAATGCAAATAGAGGTGAACAGAATGCTGGAAAATATTGAGGAAGTTATTCGGATGATCACTAAGAAACACAGCTTAGAAATGTACAGCTTTTTAAAGAGTGTCGGCAAGGGCAATAACCAACATGATTAAGAAAAAGAGACCCAAATCTGTATCCTGGAAATTAAGAGGCCATCTACTTTGTCAATGTTGATAAAGAGAAATTTAGGAATAGGTTCATGTTAGACATTCAAGAAACAGTTATCATACAGCGAGATCTTTGAAACTAATGTTGCACAGAAAGTACAGTTACGATGAAAAATGTAATGACGTAGTGTGTTACTTCGCCGGATAATGATTAAATCTGTAACAAAATAGTATTCTTTTTTACTCAGTTGTGTGCACATTTGGATACCAAGACATCAGTGTAGGCCCCTAGTCCTGAATGCCAATAAATAAGATTCACTGATTATTTTTAAAGCAAAAAAACATCACCAGTCATCAATTTTCATGAGACAGATAAATAGTCAGAAAATGATTGGTTATTCAGTGCCGTCATAAGAAAAAGGAGGAAGCTGGGATCAAATCCCCGGCCACTCATATATTCATGGGCCTCGACATGGGCCAGAAAAAGGTTTTGGTAACGCTACGCAATCATAATCAGTATTGTACTTGTTGTACGTTAACTCATTAGATCTTTTAACACTTGTTGTTTGTTTATGCTATTATTTGGCCTTTTATTCTATTGTTTTATTTGCTTTGTAGCTTTTTAAGTCTTTGTATTGTTATTTTCTATGCTCATGCTTATGCAAGGTAATTTCAGTAGATGAAAGAAATTTGACCTTGATTTCGTCTACCTCATAAAATTTTGAAACCCACAAGGGCTTGTTTTGTTTACAGCTCCAAGGCCCGAAGTGGCTTTCGGCGAACTTGTACATATTTTATAAATGCTGATTAAAATAGTTAAAAAATCTTCAAAAATGTATCTCGACTGAAGGAGGTGAAGACGTCCAACTCTGTCAGTATTTGACTGATCAGTTATTCATTCATTTTTGCATACGCTATTATTTCAAACAGAGGTCAGACCCTTGGTGTCAATTCCGAAAACCGTCAGTCAAAAACTAACTAGAATAACGCGGAGAGCGCAAACCTCGGTCAGACATGAATTTTCAAATGACTTGGAGTAACCGAAGTCATTTTAACAGAGGTTTTTCCTGTTTTCCTTACTAATTGTGGTTTTATAAATATATTATTGCCAAATATTGTAACGAGGTCACTCCCACGCCTTCTTCCCCACTAAACCTATTTTTATGAAGATATCGTCACCAAAAAAGTGATTTAGAATCTCGGATATGAGCCGGATCAACTTCAAAATTTAACTGTTTGTTTCTTATCTCAGGTCAGATCCTTCCTAGAAATTTCCTCAAAATTCATCTGTAATCTTTTGAGTTATCTTGATAAGAAAGCGACAGACAAAACAAATAACCGATGGCGAAAACAAAAACTCCTGGCGGAGGTAATGATGAAAACTGACCATGGACTTTTGAAATTATAAGTAAAATACTATACAAAATTGTCAAACATTTATTGTTATTTAAGAACAGATTCGATAGAATATCTAGAGATGTCATTATGCCACATAAGAGTCAGCCATTACTTCCTGTAGTAGTGTTGTGCATGAACAGACATAGGAACAGACTGACTAGTTGAAGTTTGGAAAACGAGTAAGACAGCTATTCATTATAAACCCTATTTTGTTCGATAATTATGTAAGATGCATACAGCGTGCATGTCTTCGATAGATAATCCCTCAATCATTGTCAAAGTAGATAGCAAAATCGATGTAAGCTATTGATCTAATAGTTATATACAGTCGTTGTTAATTCTAAAGTAAGACGAGTGTTTACACAATACAAAATACATTTTTGGTATTTTGTAAAATATGATATAATGCGTTTGCAGTTACCACTCTTTAATAGAATGGAAACGAATCTGGGAGTTTTCTAGCTACAAGACCTTAGTCAAGCGAACTAATGGTAGATAGTATATCAGAACAACTACAAAGGACAATGCTGGGAAATCCATTGCACCATGGGTACAAATATTGTTATTAGAGCATTTAGTATATGCTAATAATTAACAAATTCTAAAAAATTTTACACTTCAGAAATTTCCAAAGTAAAATAACGTGTCAAAAAGCTTGGGTTACAAGTTAATTTTTTGAATTAAAATCCCCGAGCATACAACTCCTTGCGTTTGTAGAATAATTCAGTCTTGAAGAGGAAATTTGTAATGAGCAAAACTGCAAAAGAATGTCTGTTAGTTTTTGTTGTATTTCTTTGTAGTATCATATAGAGGATCAGAGGGGCTGAGACTCCCCGGCGGACAACAACACTGGTCCATAGTGATTTTTCAGTAATTTTTAGCCATCAGAGATGTAAATATATATTTTCTACATGGATTTTTCGCGTTGATTTCAGATATGTAGTCTTACACATCACATTTTTGAAAAACATAACTCAACTCTAACAAAAATTCTTTTATAACCTGAAATGCCATTTATGCAATTCAGTATCTTTGTGCATGTGATTTGCATTTAAATGTCTTGTTGCGATTATCACTATGCAGCATCCAGCAGTGATGTGCCATCATATTTTCATTCCAGAATCCTTGATACCGAGTTCCATGTTCTTTATGTCGTGATGAAAACGTTCAACTTGCTCATCACTTACTACCCCGAGACTTTTATGGACGAAGTCAAAGTGTCAATGCACGAGGCTGATTAAATGACATTCGACATTTGAGCTTTCAATGAGATTATTAACACTATCTTTGTACCCAGGGACCTTGTTGTTTCCCAGAAACCTTGCACACAACCACTTAAATACAAGCATGCATTTAGTTCGAGGGGAGCAAGGGCCTGCTCAAAAACCAAGATCTCTTACTACATTCCTTATTCGTGGACCCACGAGTATTTCATTCAGTTTTGCCTCACTGAACTTTTTTCCGCAAACATTTGAATTTTTCTGAGTTTATCTTGTCTACTGCCTTGAAACATTTTTCATCAAACTAAGTTTTGTATGGAGAGGTGGCAAATGGATTTTCTAGGCTGCACAAATGGCTTTTCCTATACACTGTTTCTTCTAGGCTTATATCCAACACGAAGAGGCCAGTCGCATTTCTGTTAGTGTTCTCCGGTCGCACAACTATCTTACAAGTATAAGAAGCAATAACAGTGCTTGGTGAATTCCGCCTTGCATTCCCATTAGCATTCCTATAATTTTTAAGTCACCACAACCTTATCACTGGTGATACTGATGTTTTATGACTTGCAGAAGGATATCCATATTGTCGTATGTTTTCCTGAGGTGTCCAATAGGAACAGATGGCTTCACATTACCTTTGGGTAAAAGCACAGCTTTCAGGCTTGTCTTAAATGCATCAATGAAGAGACACCATTCATCTGGTTTATACTGGGACGATGCTGTCTCGGCTTATCATGGCAATAGCACTGCGGACCTTGAACTGCGTTAGAATGATGCTAAGTCACGGTTTTATTTCCAAAAATAAGTTACAGAAACATCCTTTTCCAATAAATTGTTTTGCTGAAGTCGAGAAGCTAGAAGCTCAGCTTTTTCTTTTGATAGCCCAAGGGTTCTCACGAGATCATCCAAAGAGTATGCAACTGTGGTGCATAGTTATCAGCTTGACATAAAAAATTGGGATCCAGTCCACACGTCCAGTCAGCACAGCTTTCAACGTTACTCTTATCACTGGTATCATGTACAGAATAAAGGGCATCCTCAGGTTGAACTGTAAGTGTTGCATCTTGGGGTACAGGTCTACGAGCAGAATCGAAGGAGGGATACATGAGCAAACTTTTATTCTTGCTTGAGAAATCTTTTGTGTCCATACGACAGTAATAACAGTCCTGAAGATGGTCTTTGGACTCTTGCCATATGACAGAAATTACGAATGGCATCCCTGCTTTGTTTTCAAAGAGCCGATCCCGAAATCCACAATAGCAAGCAGAACATGTGATCCTATCCCAATTCCTGGCTTGGTCACCTAGAAGACAACTAAAGTACAGTTTGTATATTGTTTTTACGTCGTCTGTTACTGAGCATTCCTGACATTTGATAGTAAACGTACCACACACAGCAGAATTTATCAGGCTGGTCCTTGTATTTGCGTGTCAATTTGTCATAGAGGTTGCAAATAAAATGTCAACTAAATAAACAATTCAGAGATTGATCGATTTACTTTTAATGCGTAGCAAAAACATCTCGGCAAAAGAAATATAAAATAATTCAATTGACATCCTGTAGTCAAATTACATTAGTAAATACTCCAATTGTTTTATCTGATCCACCTAAAATATTAAAATCAAACACTAAATTATGCATGATAATAGCTGTATCGATTTCATGCAAATGGTTGAACTTTACTTGGCTTTCGTGAAACAGGGGGTCCTCTGTAACTCAAAGAGCTGATCTGCCAGAGAAAATACATATCAAAATCAAATAACAAAAGCCCTAAGAAACGGCTATTGAGACTTCTGATGGAAAATATGTGTTGACCAGTGTAATAATCATAAGCATAGATTGACGAAAATGGTATAAAGAGAAAAAGTAAAATATTATTGTGTAGGAAAACAAACACAAGATGGATAAAAAATTAAAGAATTCTATGTAGTCTGTCTAATTCAAGTTTAAGTTAGATCCGTGAGAGTAAAGGGCTCCCAGATTGTAGATAAGAAGTTTGTCAGTTGTGAGATTACGTCAGTGGTCTATAGTGTTGCTGCGGTCGACTGTGCAGTTACGCTAGTTGACGTCATGGTTGTTATAGACGATATGACAAATGGTATGCTACATGTGTATCAAGCTGGTGGCGTATGACACGGTTTTTTATGGTAACATTCTGAAACTAAACAAAACGTTACATACAGTGAACTTAAGTATACACTATGTTTATTGTGGGATATCGGTAGTTACAGTGAAAGTTTACGTGCAATCTGAGATCTGCCATGGAAGGCATAGTGTAAGTAAGTCTGCACGTTTTGTATCGTAGACTGTGGCATGGGTGTGTGCTTGGTAGAATGGCTAGTGATGTAGGAGTGACATTGTCCTGGATGCTGTTGTCATGAAGTTATCTATGACGTTTTCTGTCACGTCTGTAGGACAGTATTGGTTGTTCGTGGAAGGTAGGTTCGGTCTTGGGATTTAAATTCTGTGTGAGGTGATCCTTAGCTAGGATGTCTGCGCTTGGATGATTAAGGGTTATTGGATAGTCGAATACGTTACCTAGTCTGTCTGTTAGGTTTAGACATGCATCCATGAAAGGTTGAGAGCACAAAGTCTAGCATGGAATACTAAATCTTGGAAATAACCACTACCCTGGCGGAAGTGGAAAATGTTATCCAATGAACACGATGATTAAGATATGGTTCGTGAGTACTATCACCTTCAGAAATGCATGGGTTAGGAAGAACCAATATAAGTAAGGCTGGTAGGAGAAAGATATCATGCTGTAGGATTTTGGAATTTAGGAATGAAGTGCTGGACTTCATCAAAAGAAACAATAAGGCCATATGGCCATAACGTTGCCTAGTCATACTCCAAAGACAACGTAAATAGGATTTCTCGTAAACGATATATAATTTTGTTCGATCTGAGATCCCTGCCTTTCTAAATTTTCAACTAAAAGTAATAATACGCATTAAGTTAATTAGGATTTTCCCACAAGAATCTCCTTACTAGATATTGTTTTATTAATGCATCATTACCTAAATATTTACAGTCATCAATAATTACGAAATTAAGTCGAAACATGGGAAAAATCCCTACCTCAAAATATTTAGCATACCCACATACTAACAAAATATATGGACGATACGCTTGTAATTTCTTTATTAGTTTTGCTAACCAACAAGCCAATAGACCAAGCAACACCGCGATGAAAACATAACCTCCTTGGCGGAGGCAAAAATGAGCGGTCTTCATTGGCGTAATGATTAACGTGTATTCCTCACAAAGATTATCAACATCTTTTCGACCCAGACGACTATCTATATCACTCTCAAAATGCAACAGACTCTACTTTGAGTAAATACACTGATATGATAAAAGTTATGTGAGAACCCGATTATAACATTTCGTGTAAAATTGCTAACAGACAAACAAACCATGAAATGTTAACAAAAACAATATCTCTTTGGGAGAGGTTATAAATATTAGTCAACAAAAATATACAAATGACTAAAAGATAATGAGATTTCAAGTGATCAATTGATCAATAACGAATACCATGTTCCAAACGTATTTCTAACTTTTGCAAAGTTTATTCTACCACTTACGTGTTTGTGTGTCGCCAACATTCTTTACTGTCTACATTTTGAAAGGGAAGACTTCAATCTTTTCGTTGTCAAAAATAATGCTCGTGATTTTGCGAAAGGAACTAACAGAGGCTTAAGGAGCTTTATAATACAATCAATGAGCAGTTCCTTTATGCGATCACAAATACTATTTATCGAGTAAGTGATCTCCTCTCATTCTTACACATTGTGTTCAAAAATCATATTAGTATTAGTATACAGTATTTGGAGAATAAAGAATGATCCTGAATGTTCTGCACCTTATCAATTGTAACATCGATTTTCATTGCCTTCAATTCCCTTCAAAAGTAACTGCTCTATCATACAGAGTGTTTTAAACGTTCATGACCCTTAACTGTTGCTCGATCGTGAACCCCAGTTGATGATTGCCCTCGGATTTTAATTTAAAGCGACGCAGTTAGGACAAGTGCATTAATTAGGGTAGGTTTACTTTTGAAAACAATGCCAAAATATTTAATGCCAAAATACTTTGAATAATTCCGCATATTGCATGTTTGCAAGGAGATTTGTTAACCTGTAGTCACTGAAAGCAGAAAGACTTTGCTTTAAACTGGGTTATGGTTAAAATTTAGATTAACTGCTTAGTCAGTCTGTTCTTTTGTTGCTCTGTGATTGGAGTAGGCTTGTAAACTTAGATTATGTCTCAGACGATGCAAAAAAGAGTACAAAGTTTAACCTCGTTACTGAACGTAGTGGCGAGCTAACACTAGAACCTTTCAGGCTTGTCGCAGTGATCAATATCACTGTTTTCAAACATTGCAGTTAGCATAACAAACCGTTTTCACATTTTCAAAGGGGAGCAAGTGTCTAATCAACAGAGAAGCAAGAACAATCATCAGTCTAGTGGCTACTGTCTAGAGACATTCAAGGCGTAGCGTTATTTCGATTACGCAATGGTTTTAAGGCAGTACTGCTAATTATTTAAGGAGAGGAATTGATACTTGTATACCTCCCTTTAATTATTATGAAAATTAGCCGTTTTTAAATTTTTACCTCTACAAAAGTGGGGTCTGATACCCAAACCAAGCCTGTAAACAAAAGTTCCCTTCTATCATTGTGGCCCTATGACATTTCAAGCAAAAACCCTAGGACCATTTACTTTTTAAAAGTTCTTGGTACAGTATCAAAATTGTAAGTAAACAAGAGTCATTTCTGTTTACTGAATCATTACTGGAATGAGACGTCCCAAGAGATTCCAGAAGAAAGATAGAAAATATTTACTAGCGTTTTTATGCAAATCTTTATCATAGCAGTCTAACAGAAATTGAGGTTACAACAGCTTCATTCAATGCATTATAATATTTTTATGCGAACTAATGTCGTTAATGAGCTTAGATAAGAAACGGAATAAAGTATAGTTTTATTTGACCCGCAAGCTGTTGGTTGATGGTCGACACGATAACAATTTATTCATAGAAACCAAGTTGTTTTTTAACCTTTCTCAATTGACCTGTGCTTTAGATACTAAATTATCAGTAGGTTCCATGTGAACGTCCACATCAACTCTCGCAATGCCTTGACGCGAATATTTATTTAGTGTAGAAAACAAACTATTTGATAGTGACCAAACAACTGGCAGAAAATCAATAATTAACATCACTGTCAAACCTGCAATTGACCAAATTTAGTAGTTCAATTAGTAGAACATGCTAGAAAGACAGGACTGACTGAGCTCGCCGGCACGTGCGATTCTTCGACGATTCTCTTTGTCACTCATTGTCTCTATTGTAGCTGGATTAATATGATGACGACACTTCATCATCCATCACAATCCGTTGCTAATAGCTAGAAATTAACATTAGAGGCTTGTGATAAGGTATGTACTTTTTATATGATATTTATGCATTAATGTAATTTAAAGCTGTTCTCCGTTGCAGGGTTATTCTACTTGTTTATAAACAAACAGTTATGTGAAAGTTAAAAGACAAGAAACAACTTGTTTGTTTAATTAACGGCTGAAATACACGGGTCTTATCACGACTATTTTAATTTAAAGGATGAGTACGGTGTTTACACAATCTTTTAAAAACCTTCCCTTTTTCCCTTTCGTTCCTTTCATATAGCTGTGTGATTGGCCTGAAAATTCATCTTGTCCTGTTCTACTTCCGAACTAGACGCCTGACGTAGGCCTAAAGTATAAACATTTGAAGCAAAAGGATTTAACAACTTGACAAAAGACAAAGGAAAAACTATCCTTGCAAATGTTAGACACTTCCAACAGGGATAGATGAAAGTGAAGTAGTGACACTATCAGTATTAACATCCTTTAGGTGAAAATGAGCGTATAAAAGACCATGCATTTCGGCCTTAAGATAGTAAAGATCGTAAGAAAGAATTATGGCTTCAAATAACAAATAGTAAGGGATTTAAAATTGAACATCAATCCGGCTCTACCAACAAAAAGCATTTGTTGGTAGAGCCCAATCTTGAACCGAGAGTAGAACCGAGGTAGAACCGAGAAGTGTGTGCACATAATGTTTAATTTCAAACTTATTTCTAATTCAATTGCATCTTAAAAAAAGTTAGAAAATGATAAAGAAATCAACAGCTGTTTTATCAGGCCAGAAGAAACCTCGTTTAGAACAAAATTTAGGCAGTTTTGCTCTCTCAAAGAGAAAAGCACTTTTCAGCATTTTCTTGCTATAATTTAGATTTTCAGAGCAATTATTTTCTTTTTTTCATCATAAGTTTGTCTCTAGTCTTTGAATTTTTCAGCAAAATGTTCAAGGGCCACTCTTCTGTTATCAGTCACTTAAATTATTTGTTTGAGCAAACGCTATGAAACAATATGCTCTCCATGAAATATCACGTCTGTTGCTAGAAATATGGGAAGCATAACTTATGGAACCATGCATTTAGTATACATCTGCCTGAAGTCTTTTAATAACTGTGTATGTCAGATCGTGAATAAACTTAGTAAGTCAAGTGAGGTAGAAGCAGACACGCATTTCTATATTTCTTGATAATTTTACAGCCGCACAGCTGAAGCCAGTTCTAATATTTCTAATCAAAGTAATTTACTCCTCTATCTGACTTGTATTATTCTGTAACAAGCCTACGATCAGTTTTACATGGGAATGCTTAGAAAGCAATAGGTATACGAGTTTTGGGAACTGCTTTGAGTAGCAAAAATTGGTCAAAGAAATTTCATCAAATCTGCGTTATTCATTGATCAAAAGGCTGAAACGAAGCACGGTTACGTTGCTATAGCTCTTGATTAGTTCCTGGGTACTAGGGTGTCATAAACAGAGAGTACAACTGTTTTTCAACGTTTTTATCATGTTCAACGGAATCAAATAGTATGATCGTGATATAATTATGATATGGTCCTTTGATACTAACTGGGTTCCGTTGGTAGAGCTGACTGTATTATGAAGAAGGAAATTTAGTATTGGCCCCTTCTGCAAAACCTAGCCCGCTGCAAAAGTCCAGAAGAGGTTTGTAGTGCAAATTGATGTTAGACTTTTGGCAGGAAAGCTGTTTGTTGAGGATTTGCTTCAAGATCCATGTTCACTTGACGTGAGATTGAGGTCAGGAACAAATCTATTTGAAATAAACTCCAGGAAGATGATGATGCTTACTTGGCTTGGATTTGGCCTAAATCTCAAACCAAAGGCTCGTTTATCCCCGTAGTTACTGAGGCTATTTGTTACGGCCTGCAGAACAAGTAAAATACCCTAATGGCCCTGATATCTCCTGCGTGTTTCCAGGAGATGAGAGCTGGACAACCTTGCGTCTGCCAGGATGGTGGGACTAACATTTCATTAACGTTATTATAGCTTACATTTAAGAAATTAAGAGACATAAATACTGACTTGTTATTTATTACATGCATAATTCTCCTTCTAAAAGTATTCTTGGACTTAACAGCAAAAGTTTATTCATAATTATCACAAGCACAGTAAGGAACTTTATTGATACTAGTTTCTCTGTCATGTACTTCGTGAATTTTTTATACTGTTATTTGGGGACTGCTGTGACTAAACCTTAATTATCACAAGGTGTTTTGTGAGAACCAGAAGTCTTTATTGATTTGCCAATGTGAATTTAACTATCACGAAAGAGAGTTAAAATATATGGATTTTAATTTAATTCTGATTGCTAAAGTTTTATGCAAGGAAGGGTGCTTTTGCAGATATAACCATGCTTTTCCTATGGTACTGATTTCAATCTTGACTAAATCTAAAACTAACCCTTTTAAACCTCTGTGATGTTATATATGTCTCCTGCATGATTCCGACATTGATAAACTTTATTTTCCTCTCTTCCAGGGATATATTCCTACAATATATATAGCAACATCATCTCGTCATGGGTCCAACTTCATGCAAATTTTATCTGAGGAACATTTGAAGGTTTAGATTTGTAGATTATTTTTATATCGATTGAGTGACTAGGATAAAGTCACTACATTGTTACAACTCCTACCATCTGGAAAAACTGATAAACTGCAAATAGAAACATGAATGTAAAGATCTAATATTTTTACAATGAAAAGGCTATTTTTCCCCTATTTTTCACTGTAGACTTAGAACTACCCCCAAGATTTGTCTATCATTACTTGTCAATGTCCTTATGAAAATTGGAAATATACACCTCTTCTACCATGGTCAAGAAGCACATTTCACTTCTTTCATGGAGTGTTCCGTAGAAGACGTGGTACGATCTCCATGTATTTTGCTGCAGAAATGTCCAACATCACAGTATTCGATACTTACATAGTGTATAACATTGCGTTTAACTTGTGCCGACTGACTCTTCAATAGATGATGGCTTAGTGTAAACCTTTACATTTTTCTTGCACTCTATAGATGCTTCAAACACCAACAACTGACACAATGACAACTGTTACTTCTTTCTACAGAGGTTTGGTGCATTTACTACATAGACTCGACCCTTTAAGTTAATTCTACCTATGTGTCTGCTGCAGTGAATCCTTATTTATCGGTGAGTAACACTTTCTTTCTCCTATCAATATTTTGAGTAACCCGTTAGCTGAACAGATAGGTGAATATTGTGATGACAGCATTGAATGTGAGTTTACTATTCCACTGTCAAACAAAGGCATCAAAATCGGTCACAAAATTGGGGTTTATGTAGTGGTTTTTACAAAACTCTCAGCTCGCAAAACTCCTTAACTCCAGTTTATGCTATACTAGCATTCTTACAGTAGCTTCTCTAATGCATGGCTCGTAAAAAACGTAGGAAACGAAATGATGAGATAAACAGGACTTTTGTCAACGACCTTACTCACATTGTTTCTGATTTTGAAGCCTTTTTACTTGTATTTGTTTTCAGAGTGTAGATATGGAGACAAGGAGAATATTCAACAGCACTTCAAAGAACCTACAAAGTACATTCAAAGCAAACTGCAGTGCATATTGTAACCTTCAAAGTATTGAATCTTTGATACACCAATTGTCTAATACCATACTACCAATTGTTTTAATTCAGCCGGTATTCAGCCTGTTAAAAGTGCTGTTTAAAAAGTTTTTTTTCTTTCTACTTTTGAAATATCTGTTTGATGTGCCACTAAATGGCAGACATATTCAAGAAAGTCGCCATTCGTCTGCAGCTCATGATCCTCATTATTCCTTATTTTGCCAGCATTTTAAGCTTGAGAAAGTAACATTTTAAGCTTGTGATGTTAAACTTAGTCTTGTCCTCGACAAAAGCAGTTTCTTTTTTCAAAAATACCATTATTTTTACTCAGGTTCTCTCACTTTAAAAGGACTTAACAATTGCTTCTACTCTGTTACAAAGAAAACATAGACGAGGTAGGAAATTCAGGCGCCAAAAGATTTGAATTGCATTGCAATTTTGGTCTTAAAACATAATACAAGCACTTTGGAACAAGTAACATTGCCTTTTGATTTTCAGAACAACTATTTTGAACTACCCTTCTTTTAAAGGTCCATGAAATATTGCTTTGAAAGATCCATAAATTAATGCTTAATATTTTCTGTTCGTTTTATGACCAAAGCATAGAAGTTTGAAATCGCAATGCAAAAATAGCAACAAAAACATGAAGCAAAGTAAAGCAATGAAAAACTTTAGGAATGTCTGCTTTCGTAGATCACTAACGTTGAAATTATGATGGAATCATCACTTTATGTACGCTTTTACACAATTAACACAGAATTTGAAATTGACGTAATCTATCAGTTTATTGGAATTAAAACAATAATATCTTCGAAAAGCTTTCAAACCTTGGTTGTTTATAATTGCAGCAAATTTTCAGCGTGAGGGTTAAAATCTTAAACAGAATTCCATCAGTCGAGTAATTATTTGTAAGGCGTTTACACTGATTAAAAAAAGAGGATAGCTAATGCTAATTTTAAAACTTTAAAGTACTCATAGAAACAAAATGTATTCAGAAGGCATTTACTCCTGAAATCACTGGTAGGAACATATTTAACTCAAAAATCCTTATTGCCAACATTTTCATCATGTATTAGTGAATAAAGATAGCCTGGATATGTTAATTAATTTTCAAAAGTAATGAAACGATAGCTTCTGTATATGACAAGTGTGTGCAAGAAATCTTTACTCCATTGATTCACTCATTTAAGAAATAGGCTCATGGATACTTGAAATTACAATCCAAGGTGCCATCAACACCAGACCTCAACTTAAGTGGAGTATCAATCTAACTGGAGAATTTCGGTATCATTCGTACCCTAATTGTCTTTTCTTGTCAAAATAATCGTCATCAAGTATAGCTGATTAGCATGCTAAGGCTAGATACCTTACGAATATGAGCTTACCAATGAGGGTTTCAGTTACAATCTCTTACAAATAAATTTTTTTTACGGCGAAGGCGATTTTTTCTTGTAATCCCTTTCGTCATTTTTACGGTAGCATAGTACGTCAATTACATCTCAATATAGATTTTCAATTTGTGGTGAAATTCGACTTAAGCAGGGTAAACCTCATTGTTTTAACTATATACTGTTGGTATCTTGAAATTTCTTAACTGGAAAACCAAAGTTTGAGGAATAAAAAAGGCAAATACATATGCGACCAGGGTGAAAATAGTGTTGTTTTAGAAATTTAAGACAAGAACTTTAACATAACAACCTAGAAAATAAAGCAATTATTCACTAATTATCACACAGTATTAACGCAAATATTACATGGGTGCAAATTAACATGCTCCATGAAGTTTAGCGTTATGTCTGATATGAAATTAACTTGCCCATTTAATTAATGTTCGAGCCAAAAGTGGGATTAAATCAAGAGTGTGTAACACGTAGATGTGGCTATATAAATGCTCACTGTTTGCAAGTACAGATATCTTTCTAAGCACGGGCAACCATCTCGTCAGTACAATTAGCATGTTGTTTGTGATACACTGAATGACAAAAAAAGTTGTGGTATGATTTTCAAATTAGAGGTGTCAATTTATGTTTATTACAGACAAGTAGCTGACACCTAATTACCAAAACACAGGTATAATGGGATTGTATTATTATATTATTAAGATGTTGCGGATGATAACATGAATCATGTTATGTCAATGTGGTCTAACCACAAATTTTTAAACATATGCAAGAATATATCTAACGACACAAAAGTAAACTGAACATAACACACTGATAATAAACAAATCGCACCAATATTGAGCCACCAATGTCCTTCAACAGCTAATTCTTAATCAATTGGTGGCAATTGATCTATGTTAACTCCGTATATTTGCAACACTGTGTAATCACAACAGTAGAGTTAGGTTTTTCATTGAAAACTTGTAGATATAATGTAATCAGATACAACAGGCTTGAAATAAGAAAACCCCAATGGCAATTAGATGATGATAATCTTTACTATCAACTGACTTTAATCTTATAAATAATGCCATCTAAAAATAACATAATAATGATTTGGATAGCAAGCAATAAACAATTTTACGAAAACACATAACATTTATGTTAACAAACACGAAATACTAAAAACGTTAAAATAGCTGCCAATTGTAGAACCGGAACCGACTTGAAATAATAACAGGAACTTCAATTAGGTAGAGATTTTTACACAAAGAGAAGAACTCCTTATGTCTTCAGCCTGATAGTTTTGATGTAGTCATTTACTCATTTGTTGTTTGAGATGACTTGTGTTTTAATTTGTTCTTTGGGATAAAAGAAACATTAACAGTAGCTCCACAAATGCAACCCGAAAGCTGTTGTCTAGAAAATGTTTTCAAGACATCTTAAACAGCATTTCATCAGCCGAGAAAATGTTTGTAAGGCGTTTAAGCTGCTTAAAACTGTTTGCAAAATCGCCACGTGATACAATAATGAACGTGACAGTTCTATACCAATAATTTCGTCTTCTCTCTCTCTCTCTCTCTCTCTTTCTAAATATCTATCTATCTATCTATCTATCTATCTATCTATCTATGTAACTATCTATCTATCTATCTATTGATAAAAAATTTGTACTCGTACTCATTTTTCGCCTTGTGTATAGTCCGTTCTATAGACAGTATGCATATTTAGTAAACGTCTAGCAATGTGGAAAGCAAAAGAATACACTTCAACTGCCGAATTACATGTTTGGCCTGACCTCCGTTGACCTTGTTTTGTAATTTATTGTCTTCACAGGATCATATGCGATTTTGATAATTGAAGTAACTATTTTATTAATTTCAAGGACAAAGCATTTCATTCTATGAAAGGATGCCGCTTACTCTCTCGTTACTTTTGGTCGTAATTGGATGCGATGGCTTTCTGGGCTTAGTTAGTAACCAAGGTAATATATTTGAATTGCATTAACTGGGATTTTGGAAAGTCGTGAAAGACTTAATACAGATATTTCTTACGTAATTGATTTCAGCCAGTCATGTAAAATGAAGAACAAGCTTTGATAGTAGATATTATCAAGTGCAAACATTTGTAACACTTGATGGAAAATCCCTTAAGGTGCGTCTTATTCTAAACAAGTTTATTCCATATTCTGCTTGTCAACTAATTGCAAATGTACACAGTCAATAGAATATCTTTAAAGCTAGCTTTAAATCCTTCAGTCATTGTCTCACAAAAACAAATTATTTTTTAAAAAAATTTTATAAAATTTTCTTCTCATTTTTTAATGTTGTGTGATTTTCATTCCCAAAGAGAAGGAAACTATTGCAAATATTGTTTTCTTAGTATTGAAATATACGTAATAATTGCAAGTTTTATCTATGATAAGTTTGAACACATGATTATAGAGCTAAGAAAGCAATAAAACATCTATTTAGAAAATGTGCCAGTTATCTCAATGTATAGCCATTCAGTTAATTATTGGTGTCGAGTGTTATTTGATCTATCTTCCTTCGTGCCGTGTATCATTGATAACCAAAACAAAATATAACAATTTCATGTACGTACAGAAGGAATAGTACCCAGATGATTCTAGGTTTCATTTATTCAGTCAATAAATGCCCATGAATAGGATAAATAGACCATCAATTCCTTTTTATCGAAATAATCGTAAAAGCTTGCTGAAACCCAGCGACACAGACACACCATCCACTGCAAACCTGCTTGAAATTTGGGAGGTATTCCAAGAGACAATACACAAAGTTGATTTATACATACAGCCGCCAGTCTTCGTAGTTAGATATTGCTCGGCCTTGTGTCCAGAGTAGTAGATCACTCATTCACTCTTGTTTGGTACTTTAACAGCAAACAGCCAGTGTCACGCAAGATGACGGAACTAGCAGAGATTTCTCCGTGGAATTGTTTTGTAGCAAAAAGTTGATCCCAATCTTTTGCTTTTAATAAAGCAAATTTGGCAATCACTGTACACTTAATGGCAAAATGTGTAAGTTTTATGCAAAAGTCGACAAGATGGTCTTCAGTGATTAGACAGAAGCAAAGCTATGATTTTGACCACCAGAGTATCGAACCCGAGCCTAATGACTAAAAATCTGATGCCAGTCTTAACAGGTCAATCGGAAAGACGGTTTTCGACATCTCTTGTTATTAAGTGTCTTTACAATCATCACGCATTCATTCATCACTGTTTGCATTAGTTCCATAAAGACGTCAACAGGGTTGGTTCTTTTGTAAAGAACAGAAGCAAAGGTACGCCTCACTTACTGAGCTCAACAATCATACTTTCCTTTCTGGCAAAAATGTGTTACTCGCCAACAGAAGATAAACAATAAAAATAACACTATGAGAAGATACATTGTTAATCTTCTGTTTTTAACGCTTAGTAAGAACGTTTACTGGAAGTAGTGACTTTTTCTTTGCTCAATCCATTAATTATTTTGAAAGTAAATTGTCTTATATTTCTATATTTTGATTTTAAGGAAAGTATGTTGGTATTTACGCTAAAAGAGACGGAAAAAAACATTGTTGGACAACAGAAGATGAAAGTTTACAAAATAATAAACATGTTATGTTTATAAGAGAAGGGAATGACGAATGTTGCGAGCTGCAGATACAATTTATGGCAGATACTTTGTCCGGCTCATTTAACATAAATGTTAAAAGCAGAAATCAGTTGAATTTAAAGTGTATCAAAGCACAAAAAAATAGAAAAGATAAACCTCTGGTGGTAGGAGATAAAGGTAATAAGATGAACAGAGGATACTAAGTATTTAAATATTTTGCTGTTAACATCCGATGCAAAATTTTATCAGAATTTTATTGATCATCGATGTAAACTTAGCACTCCATTTTGATACTGTTGTAGAACTGCCTTCCCACACAAAGTAGGCAAAATTGATTAGTCGATGTTTTTCTCTTTACGTTTTCTGTTAAGTAGACGTGACTGAGATGGCATCTATATTGGACAATGCCTTTGTTTTTACTATAAAAATTGGACTTTTACGTGTGTTCCAGCCTTTTAAGAGACGTCTATAAAACGTGTGTGTCTTTGACTTTTCTTACTTTTATCTAGAGCTTTCCAATATCCTATATGTCTTGACTAAAATGTATTAACGTTTTGATCTTATAAGTTTTGCCATTTATGTTTAAAATGTTTGCTGCTTATTATAAATATTTTGATTTATAATAGTAATAAATATTTCATGTGACATAAGATTCGTAAATTGGTGAATTAGGGTAAAGTTCTTTATCCCATCTTTTCTATAAAATTAAATGTCGTGATAGATTATTAGACTTATATATAAATGTTTTCATTTTTATTGAGGTCTTTAATGCACTAGCTCTAGTACGTTTTCTTATCATTTTAAGCCATAAAGTAATGGATCTTTTCAGTTAGCACCACATTATTTCTTATTCTTAGCAGTCATTGAAATATGCCAACAACATTATTAAATGCTGACAGACTTCACTCCCAGTTTGTGACATATGTACACTTCTTATTTAGTATAATGTTGCAGAGGAACTTCTCATCAAGTCCCTACAATAAGAGTACAAATGATGTAACATAATCCTATTCTATTTATTTATAGATGATTGTCATCAATTTGTTTATAACATCTCTGATCGGTCATTAAGTATCAACAATTTCCTACTCAAACCTAACAAGGACTTGAAAATAATGACAACAACGTACGACAGCATAAAAACAGGAAAAGATAGATTGGAAATATTTATAGGTAAATATTTCAAAAATTATTGTCCATTTCTTCCAATGTAAAAATGTCTAGCATCGACTTACATACATTTTCATAAGGCGATAAATATGGATGCAGTCTTGTTCCAAATAATTGTCATCAATTTGTTTATACCTTATAAATAATTACAACAAGCTTCCAAAAAAGCTGAAAATGACTCAAAAAAATTAAGAGAGCGAAAAATATAACGTTAGCATTTAAAGGACTGAAATGCCGCTTAGTAGAACGCATTCCTGTGCTAAGCCATGCCAGCAGGTGGAATTTGAATTGAGATGTACCGAGAAGAGTGATTGTCAATAATTTTTCCCCCAAAGAGTGTTTCAATAGTTGTAATTCATGCTTGAAGTCAATATCAAATAGAGCTGTGATGGTTTACCCTTAAAGATTTTATATCAGCTATATTAACAGGACTCATGGTAAACCAAGTTTTTTGATACGAAATTTCTCAGTACCGTAATTATCCGAAAGAGGTGACGGGTGCTCATTAACTTCAAGAGCTTTTAAGGACCCTCTTTCAAACCGAGACACTCTTTGAGATAATTACAGTATTTGTGGATCATCAAGTCGTAGTTAAACAATTTCTTTTGCTTATGTAGTATGAATTTATTAGTAATAGTTGTTTATCTAGGATCCAGTTGGTGAAGATCATTTGTACCAAATTGTAATGTATTCTCCTAGTACCAAGAACCACTATTCCTCTAAATTGGGGATTTTGGAAAAGACGTTTTTGTAAAATACTGTCAACACACAAATATTTGACGCCAAAATAATAACGTCCTCAGTTGGTTTGGACTTGCTCTTTTCCGTGCAACTGATTACATGAAATCAAAGAGATATATATTACTATTTTTTGTTGCTTATGATTTGAACTTACAAAAAGGTTGCCATAAATCTATACTTTACTTTCCGATGATTCAAACTTTGAAGAGTGTGATAAGAACGACGGTTTTAAGTATGTTTTTAGCGTAATGTGGCAAACGTTTAAAGCGATTTTTTGGTTCTGCACCCCAAAACTATTGCTCGAACACAAATTATATGAACAAATTCCCATATGAACACAATTATGAATTATAATAATTACACACCTATTTTCCCTCTATTTATCCCATTTGATCTTTATTTTGTAGAAGATTGCAAGGCAAATGCACTGTCCTCGAATTTTAGTGATGGTCTTACATCCTCGGTTTGGAAACCAATTGTTACTTTAGCTGGTATGCATGAAAACTTTACTTCGATGGCAATAAGTCTTTTTTAACCAGGGCATCATGTAATCTGGAAGGACTATCTTAAGGTGCTCGTGTTGTTTCGAGGGGTATTTATATATTATTTAATTCAATTAGATATGTGGCATGAAACGGACGTTTAATCATTGTTCATTTTCTTGAGCAATGCTTTGGGAACAGATTACTTTATGGAAATAATCCTAAGAATGGTAAAATTTTATACGAGTTTTGGACTAAAATGCATATGAAACTACTTTATCTATCCGTCTTTCAAACTTTATTCCTTGTTCATTGCGGTGACATTCTACCGTTTTGGTCAATGTTATCAATTGTAGTAATCTATATCTGTACTAATAGGACTATTTTACTACTAAAACGTAATTAGCACGCAATAAATGAGTATATTTATTTGAAAAAGATATCCCAAAAAGCTGGAACAGTTTCACCTTTGCAGATTTTCTAACGAATAGTAAGGGCTATCTTCAACAGATGTCTTAATTTGTCATATGATCCATCTCACAATGAAAAAAGAAAATTTTTTGTAAAGAGCATGAGTTTTTTAACTGAACTTAGACTCTTTCTAAAACTAGTATCGGATCCTTCAATCTCCATTTCAACATTTTTGTGCTTTTCCTTTTCAGCTTCCTTGACGTCGACAGTGGAAACATCCTCTTTACCTATACTGTCATCTTCACAATCATCCTCGATTGCACTTTCAACTTCACCGTCACTACTTACTTTATATCCAGTATCAACTTCACTTCCATTATCAAGTTTATCTGCACTGTCACATTTGCCGGCACATTCTACTTCACCAGCTGCACTATGGTCATCATCAGGTAAGTATCAATCTATCTGTCTATCTTTTGATCTATTTATCTATCTATCTATCTATCTATCTATCTATCTATCTATCTATCTTTCTATCTATCTTTCTATCTATCTATCTATCTATCTATCTATCTATCTATCTATCTATCTATCTAT
>JANTCA010029681.1:11669-21750 GCA_024741275.1 Chironex yamaguchii | reverse complement strand
ACTCCTTTGTTATTATACCTTTATTTGTCTTAGTATATTTCTTTAATCTGCGTTTTCTCCTTGGTATCAATAATATGGAAGACTCATTTTACCACAATTGTTCTCTGCATCTAATACTGAAATTTGCAAAACGAATTTAATATGACGATCAAGCTTTCTGGTCCTCCTATTATTTGCAAAAATTGCTACTGCGCATGTTTTGAACTCGTTGACTATAAAAATAACTGGGCATGCGTGAAATATTTTTCGACAAATACTACAATGCGTGCGTCATACTTTTGAATTCAAATAACAATTATGGCGATAAAAAATATTGCGACTGTATTACAGGTCGCGAAGTAAGGGGGTTTAGGGAGATTTTGCTCCTCCCCCAACAGTTGTGCTGTTGGTAGCATTTTTCATGTTATACAAAATGTCATTAAAATAACTGAAAAAGAGCTTCTCAAACATTTCAACAGAAGCTGCATAAACAAAATAATTCATTTAAACGCACGTAATTTCCTTTTGGGACAACTTCACGGTATCTTATGGTGATCAAAGTACTTCTATCAAATATGTTTTAACTGAGTTTAAGATATAAAAATGTTTGCATTTACATCGCGAATTGATCTTCATTGCATCGCTGACATGGAAAATCGCCTTCGTTAGAAGACAGCATTTTGTACGCAGTCAATGTTCTGGAACTGTCCCTTGCTAGTAGTAACAAAAAAATTCGGTTATCTTGCTCATATGAGGGAAGAGGGTGGTGTGGGGAGAGGACCGTTACATTCTACCGCGATGTTCTACACTCGAAATTGTACGTCATTAGCAAGAGCAAGTCAACTGCTACTGGATGGAAGTTTAGAGAGATCTGGAATTCTGTTTACGGTCTTTTGGTATGCATTGAAACTAGCTGAAAAATTAGTAAATATCGCACTTAAGAATTGTTTTAGTGCATACACAACACATCTGATAAAACAAAGTCGCACAGTGATCGGAGATACAAAGGTTTTGTCCCGTTGTCAAAAGGTGCATACTAAGAGACAGTTGAGCTAACACTTTCAATATTCATAGCACCACAATGTGCTGCTTCTCTGTCTCAACAAAAACGTGCCTGTAATTTTCTGCCCCAATGTTCCACTCTTGTACAAAAAAATATGCTGCCGATTAAGGCAATATATAAAAAGTGACTTTTTGCAAGTATCAGCCTTTTCGCAATAAAACCAAAGATGTTGACACGCCTTTCAAAATGTGGCCCCACTTAAATGAACGTGTATTAGACTTCATTGGACATGACTGGGACGACGATCACAACATGCAGAGGAATGAAGACCTTCCGGATAACGTCGATGCCTTACCGACTCAGCAAGAGTATCACCGGCATCAGTACCTAAAAGCTTTCTACCTCACCTCTTGTGATGATCAACTACGGTGTTAACCTTGAAATCAAAACAAAACACTAGCAGACATACAGGGATTCAATCATGGCCTAGAATCATGGAAGACACGAAACAGGGGTGTAGAGCTAGAAAACAAGAACTGTTTCAACCGCAAATTAATTTAATTGAATTAAGGTTTATCTTTCATAACAGTCATCTCCCCGCTTGGGATTATTTATAAATCGACGTACGAGGGGGTGGGCTTATAACATGCCTTATAACAAGCTGCTAAAGATAATCAAGAGAAAATTAGGCTATTTTGGGTCGTATGATAAGGCATGATGGTATACAGAGAGAGGTACTGTTGGGCAAAGTGGAAGAAGGAAGGAGAATAGGAAGACAGAGAAGAGTTTAGTTGGACGAGATCACGGAAATGGAGCGGTCTTTTACTGTCTGAGTTGGTCGAGAGGACCTCTGTGGTTTCTAACTTCCCCTTTCTCTACGATGTCTAACTTTTCCTATCCACACGAATATTTTCTTTATCCACTTTCCTTCTTCCTGTCTTTTCATAGATCTATTCTTGCTTTTCTAGTTGTCCTCGGTCTCTATTCTAATTGTTTTTCTCTTGTGCTCCCTTGGTCCCAGTCTTCTTTCTCACTCTATATATATACCACCTATGTTATATGTTTTTCACATTCTGTTTGCGGATGGATAGTCATATTCTCAAAAAGGGCGGTTAAGTTACACATTTATTTTATTTTATAGTTATGTACTAGCCCAACGGCACGACAATTTTGTGAATCGATTTTGCAAGAGGACCAGGAACAGGCACGTTTGGAAGAAGCTAGTGCAAGACCTCTATGCAAAGATAGACGTGTCTTGATGAATAAATATAAATGTAAATATAAATAAATGTAAATAAATACAAATAAATATAAATATATAAATAACCTATTCTTATATATTTTGTACCAAACACACATTGAAGTGTAACGTTATGCACCAAAAATAGCAGACGGGAAGGAGATTATGAATTAAGCGCCCTTCATAAATGTGGACTGCAACAAAGAGAAAGACCATTAATGAAATTTACCATATCTTCTCTGCCTCCCCAAGATTGACGATGTACAGGTAATATATAACAGATCTTCCATAGCAAAACCAGATTACAGTTATGATAAACACTATTTGGAAGGCCTCTCTACAACAATTTGAACTGGGGTACTAATCAAATTTTACACATGGGTATAATAACTGACCTTAAGTAAGGTTTACACATTCATCCACGAGAAAAAATCTAAGAAATTGATCAGCAAATTCACGGATAAACTATTAGCAAATGAAGTAATGTTAGCAAGCACGTATCAATACATGAGCATAAACGTTAAGCAAAAAAGCACTACTTTTGAGCTATCTGAAATTTCCACGCTGCTACCAAAAATGAAGAGTTTCAAGTAATCTAGAAATTGTGAAAGAAAAAAGAATTGACCTATTGTGACTTAAATTCGGCAAGCTAAGCCTTGAGGGAAATTAAACCTTTGTCATCTATTTCCTGATTAGTACATCAAGTCACAAATACCTAACAATCAATCAAAACCTACACACTACAATCAAGTTAATTAAAGATACATACCTACGGCTAAGGAAATCAATGTTTTTCATGAATTCTTATAGAATGAAACAGTCACGTGGGAAAAAATTATTCACTGCAAGGTATTATAAACTCAAAACATGCCCAGCATAATGACATTCCCACTTACAGTTAGCATACGCATTGAACTTCGAAGGGTGTAACTTTGAAACAGACACCCAACTTACATACCATGGACTTAAATTCCCATTTAGTACAAGAACGTTGCATATATATATATGGGTAAACTTGGGAAAACAGACATTAAACAAGGTCCGTTAAATATTTTCTCCCACAACACCATTCTATTGCTCAAGACTTGAACGTGGTTACAAGCAGAGATCGATCACACACTGATGTGCCCACCACGCGCCTGCGCTATTAACTCGGTCAAAACCATGGTGCTCAACAATTTATGCTCACTCTTCGGGACACATCGCATTTCCCATACGCTTGGGTCTACATGGGTCTGAGTATCTAATACATTCAAAAATGTAAATGGTCTTTTTGACAAAAGCTACTAAAGCTTCTACTTGTTAACTGATTTTTAAAGTCACGTGTCAATACTGAACGCCCAATAGACTCAACAGCACATCAAAATGCCCAAAATATATTTCGCGTTCCGTTCACGCTAGCTTTTCACCTTGGCTGCCCTGTAAAGGAGAGTATAAAAGGACCTTAAGTTAAAGTCAAATGGGATACTGTAAGAGTGCAAAAGATAGACAATAACCAATGCCAAGTGCGCTTTATCTTACATTTCAATTCGTAGCAAACACGGATGGCTGAATCAGTCGGCGAAATGAACAAGTCTTTCAAAACTTTTAAATATAATATAATATTTAATAGTTAATAATATTTAAAATAAAAATATTTCCCGTCAATGTAGCAGGAGAGCAATGGCAACTTTTATAAATATCGTTAGAGTATGAAACAAAAAAATATTGACAAAACAATGGACCCTTCGATTTTAAATTCTGACATTCTGTTGCTTGCATTCTGCACTAGAACTGAAACCATACCAACAACTGCATGAAAATATCAATAAATGGCACCTTACGTATTATCGAAGGCCAGAAAATAGGACAGTTCTAATTATAGACAGCTAATCAAATCGTGTTTATATTTTGAACACAGTGTGTTGATAATGGTGTTTATAATTTGGTCAATTCATCAGATCATCAGATCTGTTCCCTTCACGAACTTAAGTAAATATATCTTAGTAGCAAATACGTTCAGGTAAAATTCAAAAATTTTGTGGTAAAAATAGGTAACAAACAGAATATGAAAAACAATCTCACTTTAGGAGCACTTACCAACAAATTTCATCGTTTCTTCAAATATCAGTTCTGTCAAACAAAATCAATGCAAATTATAGTTAAATGATGAACATAGTTTAACGTTTACTTTTATCAAGGAATCATTATTTCACACGAGAAAATTGACACAGCAAAATACTACATAGCATAAAAAGAGAATTCAACCACAAGAAATAAGCGTTGCGCTGCTGCACTTCTTACCTTCATTGAAACATGATGCGGGTTCGAAACCTAATGGCATTCATCCCAAAATTACTGGCATTTTTGCTTTAAAACGTTAGCTTTCCCTCTAAAGGAAACTCATGATGTTGAGGGCATTGGCATCCTATCTCATAATGTACTAATATGATGCACATCCGATGTTGCATGCTGGATACGTTAGCATCAAATAATAAACCTATCAAGATTCCTCAAAACATAAACCACACTAAGTGTACGTTTTTACATAGTCCAGAATGGGCTAGTTAGACAAATAAATCACCTTTCAGTTTTTCTTTTGGAAGATCATCTAGTTCCATATCGAAAGTGAACGGCGCTTCGGCAACAGGCTAAAACGACAGGAATAAAAAACATGAAAAATAAATATGTAACACACAAAAACACAGAAGCACAGCATAATACAAACAAGCACAGGCACAAGACCTGCAGGCACAAATACAATACACACAGGCACAGATACAAAACACACAGGCACACACACCAGACCCACAGGCACAAGACCCACAGGCACAAATACAACACACACAGGCACAGACACAAAACACACAGGCACAGACACAAAACACACAGGCACAGACACAAAACACACAGGCACAGACACAAGACCGACAGGCACAAATACAATACACACAGGCACAGACACAAAACACACAGGCACAGACACAAAACACACAGGCACAGACATAAAACACACAGGCACAGACACTAGACCCACAGGCAAGGTTGGACGACAAACTGGTCTTAGTATCTGAGTCTGCGAGGTACGAGTTTAATTCCCTTTGACTCCGTCTTCAATACAGTTACTGTGGTATCACCTCAATCTTTGTCACTGAGTCCATAGCCCCATACTGAAGAGGCATCAAACATAACACCATAAAATAATGATAAAACATGCCCACCTTTTTGCGATGGAAGTAGAAACAAAAGGATAGACAATTCTGCTATTTCGCCACCATTCTTTTTGTTCTGACACCTTAACTTGTTATTTTGTCTGTTTTTATAGCTGTTTGATGCTTTTAGTATTTAAAAGAGTGCACTTAGAACTTCACGAATCACAGGTTTTCATGTCTGTGCTAGACGTAGGCAAAGACTCCACGGAAAGTAACCAGAATCATAGGAGAACATGACAGTTACTGCTGTGACATCTCATCTCGGTATAGACTGGGGTATTCAGTGGGGGCATTCATTAATATCATAATTAATATCATAATTACCTCGTCAGCTGGATCATAATACTGTTCCAAATATGGATGTGCCAAGGCCTCCTCTACTGTTATCCTTCTATGTGGATTAAATGTCAGCAGCTTATCTAGCAGATCCAGTGCTAACAAAGGAACAATTCTATCAGTTAAACAAGATTCAACACTGTTTCATAAGGTTATCTTGATCACAAAATAAATCCCTCTACGTCTTAGAAAAGCTTAATGATGGCATAGCTCTTTTTGTCATGGAATAGTATTCTACTTCAATAATACTTTAATCACTCTTGATTATCAAATACCTGTTTTGATCATCGAATACATCCTCTAAACCTGAATGAAAGAATAGCTCCTTCCATCGTGAAATAGCGCTTCATACCATGGAGCCTCACCGTTTATCGTAATAGATCATTAAATATCTGTCGTGATAATAAAATAACTTCTTTGGTTACCGAATATCACTCACTCTGTTTCAAAACGTTACCTCTCCCAATCATGTCGTAACTTTACGATCATGGATCAGTTCTTGCAGTGATAGCATAGCTCCTTCCATCGTGGAATAGCGCTCCATACCATGGAGCCTCACCGTTTATCGTAATAGATCATTAAATATCTGTCGTGATCATGGAATACCTTCTTTAGTTACCGAATATCCCCACTCTGTTTCAAAACGTTACCTCTCCCAATCATGTCGTAACTTTACGATCATGGATCAGCTCGTGCAGTGATAGCATAGCTCCTTCCATCGTGGAATAGCGCTCCATACCACGCAGCCTCGCCGTTTATCGTAATAGATCATTAAATATCTGTCGTGATCATGGAATACCTTCTTTAGTTACCGAATATCACTCACTCTGTTTCAAAACGTTACCTCTCCCAATCATGTCGTAACTTTACGATCATGGATCAGCTCTTGCAGTGATAGCATAGCTCCTTCCATCGTGGAATATTAGTCTATATCGTGATGCAGAGCGTTACGTCTATACCTTTCTAGATCACCAAATATCTCTTGTGATCACAGAACACTTTGGTTATCGAATATCACTCGCTCTGCCTCTAGCGATCATGAAGTTACCGTTACGATCAAGGAAAAGCTCTCCTTTTCCATTTATAACAGTCCATTCCATCGTTAAATAGCAATCTACATAAAGAAATACTTCACTGTACCTCTTTTGATAACCAAATATTACACTCGATCATGCAATACCTCTCTCAGCTACGGGATATCTGAATCGATAGTGGGATATGTCTCACGACCACTGAAGGTTTTCCTCAAAAACTGATTACGGATCTATACTAGCGCCATGCAATGTACTCTTTCATAATACTGAATACAGAAATGTACACCGGGAAACGTACTAACAAAAACCCCGACAAAACGAAATTTTGATCCAAACGAAGACTTTTCTAGCCCCAGATGCCGCAAACAACAGATTAAGGTTAATGATCGGCATATATATCCCTAACAACAGAATTAAAAATTCGATTACAATAAATGCAAGTCAATATCCCGAACTATCCGTATCGCGTAAACTATAAGATTTATGATTACTTCCTAAGGGCATCGCTAAGCTATTACAGTGAATTCGTACCATAAATCAGATATGTGTAATACAAATCAATGTAGGCAGATAAAACGATTATATCAAATCTCAAACATGATGCACATCAATAACAATGCAGTCCTCCTACCAAGTTAATTTTTGGTGAGAAATTTGAAAAGGAGGATGGCTTACAACTCGGTGCGTAAATAAAATCACCAGATGTACAGACACCAAACCATTATGGTTCCAGCTCAAATGTACTCGTTTTGATTCCTGCCTAGGCTATCTCCGTCCACTGCTGAACATAATCCTGCAGCATGTCTTTCCATTGATTACGGTTTTGTACCTTACCATCCATAGCTGTCCTGAGCAAATATCACAATCATCCCTGCACACTCAAGCATGCCACCTCCGCGAACTCATAAGGATTGATTAATTCACAACTCCAGACAACCAAATTTGAAAAGAAATCGAATTTTTATAAATCCTAAATATTCTGATCAAATAGCAGGTTTTGATATGGTAATCTAAGATTTTTGAAACACTTTGCCAAGGAGAATTTTTCCTACACTATTTAAAGCCTTGTTTGCACACTTTTTCTCTTGAAAATGATGTAATACATACATACAAACGTCGAGTATTATATTTGACATTACTTCTTAACAATGCAATGAATTTGACACTATTTTTTAACAACGTAAATACCTGGAAATGGGCATTGAATTTGACATTATTTTTTAACAATGTAAATACCTGGAAATGGGCATTGAATTTGACATTTTTTTAACAATGTAAATACCTGGAAATGGGCATTGAATTCGACATTATTTTTTAACAATGTAAATACCTGGAAATGGGCATTGGGTTAATGTGTTAAGCAAGGTACTAGGATACATTACTGCTACCTTTAAGGTCAGCATTGGGGAAGAGCTTTGTCCACAATGTTCGATTCTGTGATGGCAAACCCTGCAGATAGCTCCTTGCCTGTGAAGAAAAGAATGATCATATTCTCACTTGACTGACTGCAATAAACTTCATAGAATATACAAAGGCAACGGGTAAATCACGCTAAGAATTCAAATATAGTTTAACTCGTCATCACTTACACTACGAAAACAGTCGATGAGGGTCAAAATCACTTTCGATGACCACAAATGCCAGAAATTCTGAGCAAGCTATGATAACTTGGGCACGTTATCCGAATAAAAAGGGCAACGATTTTGTAGGGCGGGGCGATCGTCCAGTTCGTGGATTAATAATACCAAAATATCAACAGTAAACTCATAGGAATTCTGGCGCATGGCAAAAGATACACCATGTGGTATTGGTATCATTGCCTCTCATGCCAATCAGTCTTAAGGGATGCGGCCCAACACTAACAGTCAACGCACCCATTGGTTACTCACAGGAAAACACCTTTTACCCTTCAGCACTTGACCAAGATGTTTCACTTGACAAAATCGAGGATCCTTACACTTGATACTTCAAAGTTGGAAGGCATTAAAACAAGTGCTAAGTTGCAGAATTGGCTATGACCTAGAACTGAACATAAGCTGACCTCAAAAATTGCCCATTTTTTTAAACTTTGCAGCAGTCCTCCTATCAAACCTTCTTCAAACCTGATAAAAGACGATGCTGCATTCACGAGAGACACTAACCTTATCATTCCTAATGAACTGTAAGTCATCATTTGAAGGCGAGCCAAGAACACCAAGGATATGGTTCAGCTGATCCAAATCTATCTTCGTTAAGGCAGCAACACGGTAGATATGTTAAACCATTCAGAACACGAGCTTGATCAAGCAGTAAGTATGCAACATCTCTCAAATTCATTTCCACACTCCCGTGATCATGAATTATACACTCAATTATTTTGTCCTCTCTTTCCCTTAGAGCTATAAGCTTTGGGATTTTATCCGGAAGTTGAAAGGGTTGGGAGATGAAAGGATCGGGGGTGCAAAAATTGAGAAAGGGTGGGGTCGGGGTGTACAGATCGAGACGTAGCAGGAGTTGGGGGCTGGAGTTCCAAGAGTGCTTCTTTAGTTTTCTTTACGTTATCGGATCATTGCTGTCTTATGTAGATTGAAATGATTTTCAAATTTTAAACTACACACCTGAAAATGATAACCCATCTCATATCTACTCAATAACTCTCCATGTACTAAGTATTTTTTGGCTGTCGAATCGTACATTTTTTCTGTTGTACGTGCCGAACAGATCCATCTCTTATCGTATCACAACGCTCCGAATATCAATCTATTATGGTCTCTTTTAAAAACATAGCCCAACCCACCTATGCTTGTTGCACCCCGTGTAATTTTTCATGTCAATTAGTACTATTATAGCCAATGAGATATAAAATAAATTAAAAGGATACAATGTCTTCCAGGAAACAATGGGCGGTTAGATAGCATTTCTGCTAATATACAACCTACACTCCAGATATCAATGGATTTTGTATAGCCTTTAGAGTTCAACATGATTTCGGGTGCCCTGTACCATCTCGTTGCGACATATTCAGTAAGGATGCCAGTATGATCATGCTCAGGGTCCGCAACTCTTGCCAAACCAAAATCACAGATCTAAACCAAGAGAGGAAATTGATGTAAAATTCAGTTTCAACATTATAAACGAACACCCGACAGGCAACTATAAGGTCTGCAAATCTCAAAAAAAATATGAAGTAAGTAGAACTAACACTCGGAGAAAACGCACACGTCCACCAAGCCAATGGTATCAGATTGTGGGATTCCCTGCTTCTCAAAATTCAAACCAACTGGAGTAATAGGTGCCATGGTAACTGGGTTATCCCAAC
>JANTCA010029670.1:0-21750 GCA_024741275.1 Chironex yamaguchii | reverse complement strand
AGCCCCCTCTCCAATAAGCCCCCCTCTCTATTAAGCCCCCCTCTGGAACCTCGAAAATTAAATAAGCCCCCCGGGGGATTAATAGAGCTTTTACGGTATTCAATAATGGCAAACGGCTGAAGTAGTGTAGCATGTTAATATTATTGGATCTCAGAGATATGAAGTTTTATCCAAGAAAGTTCGTGTTGTCGTGGTTTGTTGGTACAAATTCCTGCCAACCCGTCTGATTATTGTCACTTAGTTTAAAAGCTACTTGTTGCTAAGTCTTGTTATAAATAAGGTTAAAATTTGAGGAATCCCAAACCTACTTTTGCATGGAATATTAATATTTTCTATTGACGTATTTCGTTATATTTGTGGTGGCAAGAGCAAACAACTGAATGACCCTCATATCATCAAAGTAACCAGTTATGATTGCACATTTATCTCAAACACAGCGCAAAATTTTCAAACACTAAAAGATATAGACATCTTCACATTTACGCTAAGACGTGGTCAACAGCTTCAAACCGCGCATATGATCCGTGACATTGCTGGGATTTCTAAACAGATTGACGCAATGCGCATGACATCAATGAATGATCCTCACCGTATTGTATAATTATGTCTGGCAGAAGGAGAAATCTAGACACATCAGAAAGTAAATTTACGACCCAAAAGTTTAACCATTACTGTTTAAGTTCTTTGTGTCGTGGCGTTTGGTGAAATTGATTACAGAAACTTGAAATCTGAAAATCAGTGTGGTTGAAAAGGTACGTTCTCTTCTCTTTCACTCGTTTGGTCAAACTGTATCTTGTGATTAACATATGCTATGACAGTGTATAATCTGTTATCATCACCTCTTTGCTTGTAAATCTCTTCTCATGTCATGACTGTGACGAGCTTGGAATTCAAATATAGAATTCTAGATTTTATACAAAGCCCTGTCATAAGGACGAACACTCGGGCAATAATTGATGATCTACGAGCCATGTCTATCTAAAACTGTCTTTATTGAGCTTTCAATTGAACTTGAATCGTATTTAGAGTACATTCATGACTACAACAACCGATACATATTTATGGATTTACCAGATACGAAGTTATTGGAGTAATTGCAGCAACAAGTTCTTCAAATCTCGTTGCTGTAAATTACAGGTGCTACAAAAACAGCCTACTTAGAAGCTGGTGTACTTCATTATTAAGTAAATTATGGAATCAGGAAGTCGACTTTTGAGGTGAATGTATTTCAAATGATTGAAATGTTCATGGATGACATCATTTTCTCGAAATCAGTGATACAAATGCCTCTAAATTGAGAAGTATTTCTTATCATAGGAGGCCAGTGGTCTTCTTTTGAAAATATGAAACTCGATAGCCTATCGCTACAGGAGAGTAATCAAAATGAAAAACTATACATTTTGAGTTAATAGGACAAAAAACTGTTGATCTCAGTGGACTTGTTCTTGGTCATCAAGCAGATATTTGGGATGTCATTTGCTCGACTCAAGGCATTCTGTCATTATCAAAAACATTAAGTATCAAAGCAACAGTTCAACAAAATGTTTCGTTCGAAACAATTTAGCTTACTTAAAAATATCGGTGGTCTGAACTGTTTAGGACAGAAAATCTAGAACCACAGCGTAGTACCGTAACACTAGTACAGAGTAATTAGAGCATAAATTGGGATATCAATTTAAACACTACTTCGTTTCCCCCTTTCCAATGGAAACAATTCATAAGCCAATTTTTTTGTTCTACATGGTGTTTATCATGAGATATTTTGATAGAGGGTTGCACAATATTAATAATCAAAAAGTCCTCTAAAGAAAGAATGGTATACACTATAATCAGGGACACTTACTAGAAAGAAATCAGGAATGTATGTCTAATTTTGTGGCTTCAAGAGTAAAATTTGGAATACGATAGTTGATGGTCGGAAAGGATTTATTATATGTGGTGGAAACTTTACGTTGAATATGTTGATGACAGGGTAATATTAGAGTTGAAACTTTGGAGATTTCGAATACTGTACTATCGAATAGCTAAGACAAGGGATTAAACCTTGATGTCAGGGAAATCTAGGTAATGTTCTTGTAAACACAAGAGCAACTGTCGGACTGTCAACTTACACGATAAAAGAGTGAGACAACTTGCTCAATCTAATTACTTAGGCAGCTGAGTCACGACGGATTGAATAATCGATTAAATCAAAACTACAATAGAAAAGCGATAGGATATGTGCAGAAAATTTGAGGAAGATTTTACGAGGAAATTCGCTTGAAGATGAAACTGTGAAGGCTCTATCTATGGAAATACTACTATAGAAGAATATTGAAAATCAGTTGGAAAGACAGAATCACTAACGTGACGTTTCTTAAGAAATAAATGGGATTAATGTTTCCAGTATGTAATGTTGAAGAGGTAGCTGGACGGTTGGATTAAATAGTAAAACAGAGAGGGTTAGGAAAGCTGGTGTTGACAGCTAAAGTAGAGGGAGAATTAGCTCAATGCAGACCACAAAATTAGAGATGAGTTTTCGGACTACAACAACAACTTGATGCAGATTGGACACATGGCATGTTGCATAGAAACCAGAAAGTCGGGAAGGCATGAGCTAAGAAGTTTATGACAGCCATGCCAAATGGAAAACAATGTTATTATTGTAAGCAGTGTCCAAATGGTTGAATACGTAGGTAAGTTCATTTCAAAATACTCTTAGTAGCAAAAGTATGATTGCACGTCTGTGGCCTTTTGTTGGGCACATTTTATTAGCCAAAGGGACATTCAGTTATTTATAGTACAAAATCAATTATAGGGGTTTAGATATGCCTCGTTAGGCTGCTAATGTGATCAACTACCTCGTGGTCACAAACGTCATTGCTTAATGACCTTTCTATTGAACTTTATCATCAAACTGTTTGTTAGTGAGTAAAAAAGATAAAGAATTATGCAATTAAGGGGGAGCTTCTCTACTTGGTCAGAATAGGACAACCCGTTACTGAAAAAATGCCTTGTGGGTAAATTTAAAGGGAATATGTTTATATGCTAGTCAAAAGCATTGACATCGAATGACTAAACGTTCAGCACGTTTTGCAGAAAAAGTTATACCAAATGACATATTTAAATGTATTTTAGCTACTTAAAATTGTGTATTTGCCTTTGACTTGTACGTAATGATAGATCTGTACTTAAGCCCACTTTGCACGGGGGGAAATTTTTCGCTCGAACTCGAAAAAATTTTCCAGCGAAAACTTGGAGCAGTTTTCCACGAGGGTCTTATTTGGTACCAAATGTAAACGAAGAAGTATGTTAAAATGGCCGCTAATAAACATGCGACGTCTGCTAAAGAGTTCTTTGTCTTTACGGCGAAGAAGAAAAAGCAGAACATAAAAATGCCAAAAATTGATAAGAATTATGAAAAACGAAAACAAGAGTGAAATTCATTTGTTGGTAAAAGATTTTAAACTGTTTGATCATTTCTATTTCTCCGGGTATGGTACTTCGGAAAGAATCCATCTACTTTCAAAAAGTTGCCTCTTGGATAGCCCTTTATTTAGAAAAGGAAAGTAATATGCGTAATCAGCAAGTTCTAATGAAAACTTCTGCTATGTCAGATACATGTACTGCTGTAGTTTTAATTTTTTGCGACATGATAGGTCTATCTAATTCACTTGCGTTTTAATTAATGAATCTGAACAGTCAATTTAGTCATTTTTCGTTATGCCTGCTTGCCGTAAAGGAGCCCTGAAATAAATTCCTGCTAAGCCAAGTTTATATTGTAAATCGCATTACTGCTAAGTAGTCATTATAATGCGATTTGTCCATAATTTTCGAGCGTTTCAAAAAAGCTTCGAGTGGAACTTTGCAGAAAATTGGATAGATTTCAACTTTTCTGCGAACAAATTTCAAAGTTCGAGCTAACAAAATTTTGAGTTCCGCATGTTCAAAAAAAGTTTGAGCGGTACAATTGCACACAAGTACATACGTAGTGAAAAAGGTTTCTGTAGAACATACTCTCAAACCAGCAATCCATTTTTGTATATGCTAACCTTGGCAGGGAATTTTACACTAGGATTGATTGCTAAGCCTTTTTAGATGCTGATCTCAACATGACTAAGTGATCTAACGAAAGGGGCTCCATTGCCTCCCGTGACAGAATTATGGTTACTGCAGTGGTAGTGTCTTAACAGGAATAAGAACTTAAACCGTTCACTATTCCTGTATGATATATATTACTATTACATATTACATTACAGGAGCTATACGTAAACTTTAAAAGGGACTTTTCGCAACCATCATAATAAAACACGATGTGATTCAGGGCTTCCAAACTTAGATGCATCTTTGCAACGTGCACTTGACATTCACCTACTGGGCGCTTTAGGAGTACAATTTCGTGCATCTTTAATGAGAAATTTTTCCTGGAACATTTTATGCGTTTTCTCTACAAATTTTTTCAATACCAGCTTGTTCTGAGTGACCAGCATATCTTGAAATCTCCACCAATCGGGCGTAGACATTTGTCATGTGAGTTTGTAGATTGGGCGTGTAACATTAGTGACACTCATGGCTTATTTGCACAACTTTTATGGAGTATTTTCAATTTGCTTTTGCTGAAAGAAATGAGAGCTTACTTTGTGCATAATTTTGGAGGTACAGCGTGCAACTAACGTACTACGACGAGCACGGATAGTCATGCGGCATGTCTTTAAATGTCGATAACCCTGTGATTTATATTGAAATATCCACGGTCATCTTCTATTAGGTTATCAAGCAAGGCTATCACAATTGAATTCAGTCTTTTGAATTACTTCTAAGGAACTATAGAAAAACCTATGTAACATAATCAGAGACAAAAGCATATTATATTTTAGTTTTGTAGAAGGAATAAGACAAATTCAAAAACAATAGTGATTACATGAAACCAATATAATCGATGTTTAAATCTTTCCAATGAAATTTTTCATCTTATTGTGCTAAGGGAGTTGCTTCATCTATTATGATGTTCAGAAATGTATTCATCTCTCCTTGATTTATTTTCAAATTTACATTTTACACTATTTAGGTCAAACAACAACGTACTTTTCATATCTGTAGAACTTACTATCGCGTGATCTTTTCCCATCGACACTGTTATCAAAATTTTCTTTAAAAAAATGCTTTTTACCTGACAATATTGACAACATTAAGCCGTGAGGTTTTGACAAAGCGTTTGTTTAGATCTTACTTTTAAATAAGAAAACTTTCTAATCCATCGTTATGGAGGCTTAACATGAGCTTCTATGATTAAATATGTAAATACGATGTTACTATCAAATCACTATGTGCATACAGTAGCAATAAAGACAAACAGACGCACATTGATGTCACTAAAAGATTGCACCAGCTAATGAATTCCGACACAGGAAGAAAAACGCACAAGAAGTAAGTAACAGCTTTATATTTTAATAAAGTTTTGCATTAAGAATTATGACACAACACATAAAGAGTAGCTGTGAGCCAAATACTTCGATGAAAAATCAGTTAAATTTAGAAATGAAACTTTACTTTAATTTCTTTTTCGTTTGGTATTACTGAAATTGCTAATACTGTGTTACTTTCAATTAACTCATAATCAATAATGAGCCAGTACTGATGAAATTTTCTAATTAATCACAACAAGTGTACAAGGAGAGTCAATTATAAATGACTAGTTTATTTATTTTAAACAATGTGGATTTCAACAAACACATCGACAGCTTCCACAGGTGTTACGACCAGGGTGAAAATCATTACTTACTGCAGTTTCCCTAAGTGGAAATTGCAACTAAATTGATATATGTTTAAAGATATAATATAAGTATTCATAGAGGATAATGGAATATAAAGACAGTATAGATCACTCAAAGAGGTCAACGTGCCGCAAGAAAATGTAGGGGAAAAATCAAATAATGCTCGTGATTACGTTCTCATGTAAACTGCAAATTTGCTCATAAAGGTAAAGATTCCTAGAGAATTTCAAAAAAATTACAAAGTGCTTTTAAGAAGCCGAAAGCATAGAAACAAGGAACAGCTTCAATATGTATTTTAACTGCCATACAAATTTTTTGAATATCTAAAGTTTAACATTTTACCTAACATGTGCGACTGTGTTATTATGTTACTTTGTTTCCCTTTGTTTCCTTCTTTCGTGTTTCTGACTGACTACGTTTAATCAATTATCTGTTTACAAAAGTGCTTGCAATTTAGGTTTCCGACGTTTTTTGTACGAGGAGTGTCAGAAAAAGATTTTCGGTTTGTTATTTATAAGTTCAGTCTTTGCACGACGGTTTTTCAATCGTAAACTACAAGACTTCCATAGTAAAGATTAGCGCATCCTTTTTTCTGAGATTAAGATAATTAAAAGACAGCAACGACCTGTATACGTACACTAGGATGCTATTCATGTGTTTCTTGGATATGATGTTTCTATTAATACGGCAGTATCATTATGAATATCTACTTAGCTAGATGTGATTCTGACCAGCGCAAAATTCAGACTAGAAAGTAGGTCTTTTACAAGGAAATTTTTTAAGCCTAATTGTCTAGAATTGGTTTGACGAGAAAAACATTCCTACCAGGGTTGTAGTGGAGACTGCAGATTACTACAGTCAGTTTGTCTAATTCCAATGTTCTGAGAAATGCGGGAATCGCAGATTTGGATACAAAAATGGAATGTGTTTTACTTAGTCTAACATGTTATTTCGTGAGCAGCTATTTAGATTTGCAATAAATTTTCTTCCTAAACATGGTGCTAGAGTATAAGCTCCGTAGTGGATTGAGAACCTATGCATTTTTAAATAGATTTCAATTTAGATGGTAAAAATGAACCTATGTCTTTTAAAAACCGATTTACTTGTGCTTACTACTAAGTACACGTGGTATCGACAAAAATTACCACGACCGCTCTATTGGCTTTGATGCTTTGCAAAGCTCAGTTTATATTGATATATTTGTTAAGAGTGGAGCACTACAACAATAGTTGCACTCAGTGAGAGCCGAGTGGGCTCGAATTCGTAACCTCAGACTCAAACGCCAACACTCATGACCACTCTTCACAAATATATGAAAGCACTTGTGTCTGTTGAGAAACTACACATATCTGACACTGATGTGGTCGAAACGCAGAAAAATTGATGGATCACCCCTTACCCACCGCTGGGTTTCGTCTTGTGATAACATGGACTTTGAAAGTCCTTCACAAATCCTTGTGCCGTGTTGGCACGGAGGTTCTAGTGTTGGTTGTTGAGTCTGAGGGTTACCAGTTCGAGTCAGGCCGGCTGCCAGGTAGTGCAGCTATTGTGGTAATGCTCCACTCATGCGTAATATATTTCATATGGATTAATGTATCTGTTGAGATAACTTGAAAAATATCTGGCACTGACGAAGGCAAAAGCTCAAACGCAATTAAAAGAATGGAATTAATATATTTACTCTTTATTACTCACCTCCTGGTTTCGTCTCATAATGCCAAGTCAGTAGTAAAATATCAATGGAATGAATAGAAATTAGGTCTAAAATATAACGGGGAAAATTCTACAAAGTGTAAAGGACTGAAGATAACAATGGTTGAAAGAAAATGACAGTGAAACACTCATTGGCTATAAGAACTTGACAACATATCCAATTCCTATAGCGATAACACTCTACCAATTAAACGCTAAGATACACAGACGCGTGTCGTTTATACTTCTAAACCACCTTACTGGAAAATTGTATAAAGTGCACAAATGATATTATCTTTCTAAGACTTCAAGTCTATGAATTGGAATGTATTGGGACACAACATGATTGGAATACAGCCAAGTTAATTTGTTAAACTTTCCTTTGCGTAGAAATCATTTATCTTGTAAACTTTAACACACTGTAATGTATAAGGAATAGTAGAATATCGCCTTGAAAATTTTTATTAGTATCCATCTGTGTACCTTAACAAAAATTTGATTGACTTTCATAAAATCCGTTTGAAAATCTCTTATGCGCTAAAATATTCTTAAAAGCCTTTTTCGTCTGATACTCTTCAGAGTATGAATCATCAGAAAGGATAGTATTTGTATATGGCAACCTATTTACACGAAACATGCATCAAAACCAGCCAATCGTAAACAAGAAAGGAAACAAAGAAAGAGAAAATGAAAAACAAAACATTATTGGAAGAGTCCAAGTAAAAAAACGATGTGGTTCTGCCTACAAAATACTGGTTTTCTTACTTTAATATAGACAAACTCCAATACACTTAGATGAAAGGACGATCTAGCTGTGCCAATTATCCGAAAATTCTCGACCTTATACATTTTGGCTTATTCTGAACTTTCCAGTAAACGTTGGCGTATAGCAGAATCGCATGTTTTGGAAGTCGCTTTGCAAGCGCGAGATGGCTGTTGTCTAGGAGGAATTGATGCTTGGCGTACAGTGGCAGGAACATGTTGTTTGATCCTGTCACCCAATCTTTGAGAAGTGCGACCTACATACCGAGCTTCACATTGGCACAGAAATTCGTATACTACTAACCGTTTTTGTATCGTAGGTACACAGTCCTTAGAAATAGAGATTAAAAAGGCTGTAGTTGAGTGTTTCTCTGCTGTCAATCCCGGAATTGTTTTCACGGCTAATGGATCTTGCCATCCATTCACACAATGGGATTGTGTACCTAGCACACAAAAAAGCTTCTATAAATTTCTCGTATAAAATAGGTTTCCATATAAATATACCTTTCTTTCTGACGTTTCATACTCTGAAGAGTGTCAGACGAAAAGTAGCTTTTAAGTATGTTTTAGCGCGATGTCGCAAATTTTCAAGGCGATTTTGAACTTTTGCACTACCAAAAGATTGTTGAAATGGTAGAATACGTAGTAAAGTGGAATATTTACAAAGAAATTGACGTAAATGAAGTAGAAAAAGTAACAAAAACATGTGACAAGTTGTGGTGGTAGTAACATAGTAACAGGTTTTAGTTCATGCTAACAGCTTATCCGACTATTTGGCTCCAATGTGTAAGAGTTTGTGGGAAAAGAAAAGGTGGCTTTATGAGATTTATATAAAAATAAAGACGAAGCTGTGAGGGCAACAAAAATGGAAAGATAGAGATTACGGCCTCGCTGTTTTCATACATTTGATAAGTTTGACATCATCGGTTTGACTTATCTTACGTAGTAAGTACGTGAGTTGTTGTTTTCTTTTTTTTTTAATTACCATGCTTTTGTAAACCATATTTAGCAGTCTGAGATTTTATGGAACAGAAGCATGTTTATAATTATGACTACCCGAGCTTTAAAGCGTGGTTTACCCACTACAAACTTGACGCGTACCGTGATGTTGATATAACAGCTGATCTAACCAAATATGTTCATATAGAAAACAAGGGCTCCACCCTACTCTGAGCACTAGTTATTGATACGATTGCCAATCTCAACAAATACAACGAGACAAATAAAATTCCTCAAAAATTAAGTTTTAAACGAAAAAACAAACTGATAATCCTTGCCACAGTAACTTTTTGTACACAATTTATGTAAAATATAAAAATGGCTACTGCATCATTTTAACTGTCTAGGAAGAAAGGACGTGAGATAAAACATAAAATACAAAAAAGGAAGCCTATGCAAGTTGGTGAAACTGCTGGCAAGCTACTAGTTGGAAAGAGGGAAATTTAGTAACGCTTAATCGTAACATCTACTGAGTTGGCAAGCTCAATAGGACTCCAACGATTTTTTGCATGATCAATATTGATCATACATTAGAAAATAATTCCTCCTCAGCACAAATTTTTTAAGTTATTGTCTTTTAAAGGGAAAGCTTAGTTATACTTTTTCTACAAACTTTCTTCATTTGTTTCAACTGGTCCAATGACTTATTTGTTTAAGAGGCTCTTATGTTTAATACCAATATCTAAGTGAGTTGCTGTGGTCAGGGGGGTCTACAGCAAACATAAAACAGAATGGACTGTAAAGAGACTCTCACTTGTGTCTATGACTTAAAGCTTGTGGTTATTATCGTCACTTAAAATAGTTAATATAAAAGAGTAGCTTAACAACGCATGCACGAATAGCAAAGACGCTTCTGTCTTTTTCTCTCTATTATTACGTTAACATATTAACTCTTGTATTCAACATTTTAAAATTAGCTTCCATGGTTCCCCTAGTAGAATTGTAGTTTCTTAAAATTTCATGGTATTTTTGCCTTGCTTTAAAGTGGCACCGGTTATAAATATCTTCGCCTTGAAAATTTGCGACATTGCGCTAAATACAAACTTAAAAGCTTTTTTCGTCTGACACTCTTTAGAGTATTAATCGTCAGAAAGGAAAGTATAGATACATGGCAACTTTTTTATGCGAAACATGTATCGCAAATGAAAGAGTTTGTTTCTTCACTTAGACTCTTCTAATAATTCTCGTTTTTTCATTTTCTCTTTGTCTTTTTGCTTTCTTGTTTATGATTGGCTAGTTTCGGATTCACTAGTGTCCACTCCCATGCCTTATCTTTATTAGTTGTTTCTAGCATTTCCCTCAGATAATTACCAAACATCTTTTTCTCCCTCCATCTATCTAAGATAGCGCTTCTACTTCCATTTTATTTTTATTTTTTTCTTTTGCTTCATCAGTATTCAAAATCTTTGTCATGCTCATGACTGCCAAAAAGTTCTCAATCGAATTCTTTACGTACCATGTCAACTGTCCATCTGTTACTTGTTATGATCTTGTTTTTCCCAATTAAAGGACTAAAAAACCAAGACCAGTTTCAGCTTTTGCTTATGTCATTTTGAGAACCAATCTTTCATTTTCAGTTTCTTCAGTTGACCAGTTTCAAAAATGTCAAAGTACTTATATCCAGCTTCATCGATTTCATTCATTTATTCTCCATTGGGTAACACAATCCCGTCCATATTCACTATTTTGTCAAGTTCGGCACCAATACTTCACTTTTCCATATCTGATACTCCATTCCAATATCTTTGCTAACTAGACATATGTATAGGATTTCAAAAAACAAATTTAGACCATCCGCAAGTAAGAAGTGAATGTTCTTGAGGTCACTTTTCCCTCACTCGTAACAAGCTTTTGATCTTTCCATCACTACGGAAAGTGGGATGATTTACAATACAAAAGTAATGGTGACAGACTACCTCTGGACTATTCTTCTGTTGACATGGCAAGGTTGGTGTGTCTCCTTTTGTAGTTCTCCAGTATTGTCTTGTCAATTTAGGAAACTTCCCTAAATTTATCAACTGCATACCCCTGCATACCTATTAGTTGGGTACTTCACGCTTACTAATATTCGTCCTAAAAATGTTATCCACGTTAGAAGGCTGTCCTGTCCATTCAAAACTTTATTTAGCTGTTCTGCAATTCTCTCATAAAGTGTATTCAGCTTTTTCAACCAGAAGCCTTGCACACCATCCCTGTCACGTGCTTTCTAGTTGGGCATCTTTCTACTTTGAACATATCAGATGTTATTAGTAAGTCGACTTTCTTCTTATCTCCAATGTTCTTCTTGATGTTATTCAACCACTCAGCACTTGCATGATGCCTTTTTTACTATGCTTCAAATGTTACTCTAGAATCTTTTGTTTTCTTTTTCACTTGGTATAACATTCTATTACCTACGGTCGTGGCGAACACTTGTGAATCATTTGAAACCCGAACTCTCCAGATCTTTCAGTAGACGGCAAACTGCCAATTTTCTGTGTATTTTGGAATGTGTTGACAATGCCTGTCGTTAAATAAGTAAACGTGCGCTTCTGCATTTCGTGCGGTGTATTTTGTACATGTAAAGAACTTTCTAGAAGGTTCCATAGCCCTGTTTCCCGCAGTTTCCAGGTGGATTTCAAAACCTATAAATAGGGACGTTCTCCCCATATTCTCGTCTTGCTTGTTGTATATGTATTACTTAGTTCTAAATAAACGTTAATTTCAAAATCCTGTGTTTGTTATTAGTCGACTATCGTCCAAGATTCAACACCTTCCATGGCCATTAAGTTCCTGATAGAATCTTTGCTTGTCCTTGTAGAAAACAACATTATTTCTGTACTGTGCCACCTTTTGTTCAATTTAATTGATTTTGTAGCTCTCGTGGTCGACCTCTGCTTTAATTCTTCCATCACCGTTGTAACCATTTTCTCTTTATCATACTTGTGAGAAAGGCGTTTTATCTTACTCCTTTTTCTTGGTAATTCCTTTTACTCCCTTTCCAGGTATTCGTATCCTTCTTAACATTTTGATATCCCCTTTAATCTCTCTTTTTTACTGCAATTGCTTCCTTTGCTTATGCATTGCTTGTTTCACTTCTAGTTCCTTGGCTGTTGGTTACTGTTACAGTCTTTGTTGGGATCATGTCCGAAAACCTATTTACTTTCTTTCCCAGTTTTCATAAACGGTGTCGACTAAAGAAGTTCACAAGATTATTAGCATAAGATCTTTCTATCACTAATATAGCTAAAACAACTTTTCTATTTTCTTCCTAAATGACATTCACAGTCTCAAAGTCATGTTGATCTTTTATATCATCAGCATTCCCTTTCGTTTTTACCAATGGTTCTTTAGTATTAATATATTTGCTGCTCTGTCTGCATCCTCCGTCTCCTGTTTGACTTGCTCTTGGTCACTTTGAATTTCAGCTCTAAAAGCCATACATTTTTACCTATTTCTCTTATTTGGTGGCATATCCGTTGTTTAGTGGATATAAACATTCCTATTATGGAAGATTTTATGCGTTATTTAGTGTATGACATTTGGCATGATAACATCGACTACCTTGTCTAAGCAATGTTTGCCAAAACTGTTTGTGAGTTTTTGATACCTTGAATACTACTTTAATCTTCAAATAAACAACTGTGAACACAAGAAACTTGTGGTTACAATTGACGGACTTATAGATAAAATTGGCTCTCCCTCCCATTACAACCTAAGAATAAATTTCTTTTCCATCATCGTCATTCAGTACCAAAAGAATCATTGCATTTAACAATTTCTAGTATTGGTATATTACTTGGATGACAGGTTTACTTTACGTGAGATGTAACGATTATTTTGGTTGGATTGTTAATCATTCCATCTCGTGGCATCTTAACACTGTCTGTCTAAGCAAGTCAAATTTTGACCTTGATTTAAACGAGATATCTACAAACTGTAAGCAAGGTCAAGCAATTATGTATAGTATTCACAATGTCTTTGATACTTCTAACTCTGCCAATATGATTGGTTTCAAAATACTACATCAATGGTCAAGGAATTTCGTGATTAGCAAAAATTTGTGCTCTCAATATTTTAAACAAGGTTGCTTCATTTTCTCTTTCTTTGTTTCTTATCATGTCTAGGATTGACTAGTTTTGCTACATGTTTCGTATAAATAGGTTGCCATATACAAATACTTCCCTCTCTGACGTTTCATACTCTGAAGAGTGTCAGACGAAAAAAGCTTTTAGTTATGTTTTTAACGCAATGTCGCAAATTTTCAAGGCGATTTTCAAGTTTGGTACCAGAAAAATATTGTTAAACGTATCAATAACACATGTTATCTTGACTGATAGTTTTTCCTTATTCTTCATGGAGACAGAAGCTGCTCAACTTTGTCAAGACGCATTGTTTGAGGCTTCTGCTGGTAAAAGGTGATATCGCAGCTTGAGGACAACCTCGAACGGATTTTGAATACTAAAATATCTACAGGTATTAATAAATATGCTTTCATAATTTATTGCAAAATTTTCTTCATATGTTACATTTTATCAACTAAGTGGATTAAAGCTTCGACAACAAGGTGAGTCAAAGCCGAATTTGTGATTGCGAGTGTACAGATGATAATCGCTTAGTGAGGTCTCATTTTCCCCTGTGATGGCTCACATGATCAAGGAACCTGAAAAGTGACTCACTATTTGTAAAATGTGGTTTTTGACCAGGCACTTGGTTTTGCAGCCAACTGATCTAAATGGAGTATTTTAGCATTGGGTGTGTAAACTTGTTACTGAACTCATGGATGTTTATTTTATCAACTTCTATCCGTCCATACCGCGTTCGGCGACCTCAAACGTAAGATCGGTGAGTTTGAGAAAAACTTTTGAATACAAAAATTAATTGACTTTCAATGCTTTATTTATAAGACAAATAAGGGGAAAGGAGCCCATAGGTAAGTTGTGTCTATGGACCAAAAAGAACTAATTTTATTGTAAACAGAAATAGCACAGAAAGAAAAGACTAATATGCTACAGAAGTAACTGCGCATACTAAAGAAAACACAGAAAAGTGGAAATAGACTGAAGAAAGAAAACGGGAAGGATAAACATTTATGTGAAGACTATAATTTACTTGTGTGCTCTATTGTTCCTCGTTCTGGCACGTGATTGAAACATTCTACGTCTAAAAATCGCGGAATAAAGTTACTTCTCTCCAAGAAAGGAGTAAAGTTAAAAAATTTAGTTCTGATTACAATAACAAAGACTAAGCTGTAACTGTTAAAAGAGAATGACAGGGGCAAATTCCAGAGGTAAAACAAATCTGATACCAAAAACTTGCAAGCGACGGGGACAAAAAGAAGATTCCTGCATTAGTTTTCTGTAATCAGGTATACTGTCCATGACTTCCTAAAAAACATCAGCCATGAAGCTATACAGTATAAAAGATCATTTTCATTGCTGATGAGTATCTTTCAATCTCCGGGCTGTTAGGATCCCCAATGTCTTGTTTTTTTGTTGCGAAGACTCGAGGGAAGAAATATGGAGCATTACCCAAGATACAGGAACAGCACCATAAGAACGAAATTTAAATGTTGTGGAGATCTCTCAGGAAAAAATTTGCAAAGAATTCTTCTGAAAGGCACACGTTTTTGAGAGAAATGCTGATGTGTACAAGAAGCATAATTTATTAAATGGATGCAGAAGATAAATTATCACAAAGAGTAAAATCAAGTGGATTAACATCTTTGACAGAAGAGAAGCAAAGACTACGTTTTTGTGAAATGCCAACTTGATCAGGTCTTTTGGTAAAACATCATTAGCCATTGCCAGATTGTTATATCGGCACTTTTCAATTGCTGTTAGATCTTACATGAAGATTGAACATCGGAGACATCTGTGTTTATCAAATAAGGGAATAGTGAGAACACAGAAGCAAGTAAGCGGTGAAGAATGAGAAAGAACGGAAGAGATGATGTCACAAGCGGTTGAGCTATATGTAAATAGATTGTGTGTAAATTGGAAAGGAACCCTTGAAACATTATTAGAGCATACTAAAAAGCTACCTCGGAAAGAAGAAACAAAATTAAAAACGGCAACAAGTTTCGACTAAAATGTCGAATACAGGCAATTTAAAACTGAAATGATACCCCTTGTTTAAAAATTCCGACAGTTTGACGGAGAAGTCAAGACGCACTCTCTCTTTCTTTTCTTTTCTCTCTCTCTCTCTCTCTCTGAGAGTAGCGTATGAAAGGAAGATGACATCATGGCTAGTCACTATTTAAACGATCAAAGGCGTTATTCGTAGTTTATACAAGCAAAATCTTTCCATAAAAATCCTGGTAAAGTTGTCCCACAAACTTTTATCAAGACATCCTTGGTCCACAATTGAGAAATTTTTCATGCTTTGATTTATGTACGAAGTCAATTATTACAATATATCTTCAAGGTTGGAGAACTGACATTTATTGAGAACTTAAGGTACTCTCTCGTCTGATTTACAGTGGCTTGCACTGTTACAATTGCTCAGTAGAGGTATTTGAAGACAGCAATATTACTTTCGCAGAGGTAGGGACTCTCAACGCTTTCGATAATACTTTTCTCGTACGCATTTGATAAAATTGGCTAAAATACACGAATTGCCAATGTCCTATAGATTCTTGTCACACAGCTGGAGTTGTTGAAGAGAGATAGCATCTTGTCATCTCAATCTATCGACGAATGAACGAAGCAAAACCTTGCATGTACCTTATTTATCATATCAATCAGCAATGGTCTTTCATCGTTATCACTCGAAAATGCATTTTTGGGTAACGTTCTTGTGCCAGTAAGTGGAATCACGTTTTCAACGAGTGTTCAGTTACAAACGAGTGGAAGTCCATTGAACTTTCGGGGAGAATCATTATATTTCCTGATATTAACGAAATCATTAAGTATAACGTTTGTTGCAAAATTTACTACTCTCAATACCGTCGAGAGGGGGATAGTCGGGATGAAGTTTCGGGAGGGGGGGAATTTTGCTGATGCTAGACAATTTCAATCTAGACTTTTATTGAATGCTTATTGATGAAACCATTTATCATAATTTCAATAGTTGCAAAAAATCGAGCTTGATTTCGTCTAGCTTTTAAACTTTTGAAACCCACCAGGGCCCGTGTTGTTTATGGCTCCCTAATAACTTATGGAGAGAAAATAAAGTATTTTACCTCCAGCTATCCCTTTGACCACAAGTGAACGCTAGTAACCTGCTGGATATTCTTATGCTACTAGTGTTGATCGAAAAGAGGAAGTTTGCCTCGAACTAAGTTCTTGATCTTGCTTTGTTTTGGTTAACTGCATTTCTGCAGGTGTCATTTCTGACGTGTTTCTTCTTCGTATTGCCCACGTTGTTATCTGAATATGCACCCCGTGCAATTTCTTTGCCGTCAAAAACAGAAGAGCCCATTTATGATGAGTTATGACTTTATTGACGAACGTGCTGCAACAGGTAAGAACTTTTTTTGATAAAACTGGATTAGCATAATTTCTTCTATACTGATCTCCTTAAGCATTTTGAATTTATTTAAGCCAGCAGCATCATCATATTTAATTTTATTCACAACTTTAGTTAGGCGTTATGTTTTGTGCCTTCCATTAAATCAACTTTATTTAGCCACCATAAATATTACAAGTAAATTGGCCATCATATTCTTCCCGATAGTAATATCTTGTTATCTTACTGCAATTCAAATAAGCATCATCTTTTTCTCTGTAAACAGCCACCTATCTTTGCAAAATACATTTAGCTTATTCGTAATTACTCTTTTGTGTCTACCTAACCTTGTGTTTGGGTTTTCTATGCTGTTCAAACAACCAAGCGAATTTTGGATATCTGTATTCTGATAAATCTCTTTACAAGAAGTTCCGCGTCATTTACTGAAGTGCAATATTGAACTTCAGGAAAACTTACGTTCATGCTTGGATGAACTGATAAATGTGAAATTTAGAAAGGCGTCACTTTTGACAGAGGTAGGAAAATTTAACTCGGATCAAGCAGAAGGAAATTTTATTGAAAGTGGCATATCACAATTAGCCATACTCTAGCGAAGACTCTAAAATAATAGAGGCGGCTTTTGCAACTGCAATATCACTCTTTTCTCAGGATTAGTTGATTTGAATCAATACCATCAACTCCAGGCCTGTTCAACTATTGTTTATTCTTTCAAGTTGTCTTATTGGTTTGACATAGTCGCTATTGTTATGTTCATTTCGAAACCAACCCGACAGAAGTAGATTTATAATTATGCGTTTGCTGGCCGAAGTAAGGTTATACTTATCAATTAGGTTCGTCAAACTGGGAGTGATGAGCTGCAATTGATTGACTTCACAAAGTAAATGAGAATTAAGGGCACATTTCATGTCCTCGGCTGTTCCACGGTATAAAAGGTAAGGTATTTCAACTATTGATTGTAATATAAGTAGTGACAACGTAAAATGTTTTGTGTTAAATGCCTTAATAGCAACAACGGGTAAAAACTAAAAGGGTCTCTTTAAAAACAAATGAAAAACATCTTGTTATCACATAAACGTCCTCATTATAACGAAGTAACAGCCATTTTGTTTACTTAAGGTTCAGATAGAAGGAGAATTTTCCTGACGATGATATTCAAACTTCCTTGGTTTTTAGGCTTTAAGATCATGGCACAATCGTGTATAAACTATAAAACCGGGGATTCCCACGTAAAATTAAGTTACTTATAAGAAAGGTTCAGGAACTTCATAATTTCTTGCAACAAGGCTGTATTTGAAAGTTACATCAAACACACGATGTTCTTACGTTTACGTAAAACTGATGATGATTGAAATCGGCATGTTTATCGGAGCATGCCAATGAATTTTATGAACTTTGATTACGAAAAATGCACTCCGAACTATTTGCTTCGTAAAAGCACTCATGTTCTTTCGTTTGGCCAGTTGGAAATAAAACAAATAGAGCCATAATGAACATAGGAACTTACAAAAAGCTATTTCAGTAGTAATAGATTGACTGATAGAATAATATTTATACATTATCTTTCCATCAAGTAAAAAGTAAATTTGCTTTATCGTTCAAATTGAGTGTAAAAATTAATCTAGGATTTCCCTGACGTTTTCAAGGAATAAATACTAGAGTAATCGTAATTGAAAGAAAGCTGTACAGTATTGTTTAATATTTAACAGCTAAAGAAGTGTTGATTTTAAGGTTCACGATCTGATAACTATGATTGAGGAATGTAAGGAAATCGGCAGTCTGCCAGTTTTATAAAATTCATCGTTCTTGTTCAATTAGAGTGGATAATCCTCCTGGAACGTGGTCTCCTTGCCACATGGAGCAAGTAAACCTGCTTCCGACAGACGGTTTTATGTATCTGGATAGTTTCTCCAAGCAACCATAGACTGTCTAAGACACCACTTTTTTTATTTACTGGTTGAAGTTTGAGAAACGCATCGCAAGACGTCATCTTGAAAGTTTTTCCATTTTCCATCGTTTCACACTTAGATTCACATATCCAAATAACTTATCTCGCTTCTGAGGATCCTTTGCACAAGCTTGTTTTCACAAATGTCACAAAAACACAGTTCAAGCAATAATTTCACGCGTTCATTGTTTACTCTAGAAATGTCTGTGTAATGTTTTTGTGTAATCAATTACCGAATAGGTAACCAAAGCATATTAAAAACCCTACCTTTGTCTAATCATCAGAGCAAGCAAATAATCCATGCTTGCTGATTGATTCTTATTTTGATCTTATTAAACTTAATCGACTTTCAGGAGGCTAACAAAACACATGTAATGTCATAGTGATTAATTGACAGGCAAGGGAAAAGGAAGTAACTGTACCTTCTGCTCTTAACATTTAAGAGTCCTTAAAGAGGCATGTTGGTCTGTACGTTTCATCATTGAAAATCAATGAGAATGACTGTCATCCTGGCTTTAATAGACGTGTTTGTCAACACCAAAATGTTGAAGACAGAGTGGTCTTGTGTTATTGTTTGTGTACAATGATCAAACAAAAGTCTTCAACAATCACCTTGCTAAACTGGTTGTCTGCCTAGTGGCAAATGCTTATAATAAAAGGAATGCTTTTATACATGCAAGGTACCTATCAATTATCCATTGTTCTAAGTTTCAGGTTATGGTTGAAATTATGACCAGAGTTGAATGACGAACATATCGAAGTTTAAGTATTCTACTGTGTAATGTGCCTTTCTAACATTCTTAGGTGTCGGGTGGTGCATGGCTTTAAGAATAATTAGTGCTTACATTTACCCTGTTTGCTTGCATAAGAGTTATTTGGAGTTGTTCTTAATTGGTCATTGAAAAGAGGAATAATCTGCACACATAGTAATTTCATTGGATTTTTTGGTGTTAGGCAATTGTGAGGCTATGCCTTTTGTTGTCCGTTTAGTCAGCCATTTACCTGTTGTAGTACAGTCGTTTTTACTTCGCTTCGATTATTCCCTTGTTTTATGGATCATATATTAAAGATTTGATTATGAACTCTCTGCTTGTTTTTCTGGAGCAGAGGCTCATGACCTTTTAAGAAAATAATCTTTTGATGACTTTTGCTGAGTCTTATAGTTCTGACTTTCAGTCGGGAAACCATGCTGTGAACTCACGTGGTCGTTGTTGTAACTTATGTGTCTGCCTACTACTTGGGAGTCTGGTTGCACCCTGATCTTACACCTTTTTTGCAATTGGAAATAGCTTTCAGTTGAATTGTTCAATTTTTTTACGTAATGAAATTAACATTCAAGAAAAATCTAGACAATGTAATTCTAAAAGCATCTGATACTATGGACTAGGGTCACCGTTTGTTCATTCGGTAACTTTATGAAAGACTAAGCCGTTATCTGCATCAAAGCGGTGAAATGCAGATGCAATAATTATCAAGCAAAAATTGTTAAATAGTAGCATTCTCAACTTCTACCTACCTTTCATCAGACTTAAGCAAGGTAACCCTGCATTGGGTTGGAGCTTTACGAAAGTCTAATACATGCTGAAAGTAGCATGTACTTTCTTTTTTGACGATTCATACTCTGAAGAGTTTCGGACGATAAAAGCTTTTAAGTATGTTTTAGTGCAATGCCGCAAATGTTCAAGGCTATTTTCAAGTTTTGTACCACAAAAATATTGTACAAGTATAATTTAAGAGAAATATGTCAATGGTTGTCGCTTAAAAGAAAAAATAAACTACTCTTCGATATCGTATCTGTTTACATCAGCGTTGTCTCAGTTCAGTGTTGGTGTTCTTAATCTGAAAGCGCATTTGTCTCGTATTACATAAGCTCAATGTCAAAAGTATTCAGCAGGTTGGGAGAGAACAATAAATATATGCACACAAAAAACAATTTATCGATGATTTCATTTTATTGTTAAAAGAACAGAAGGAGATTTTCTCACAAAAATGCGGTACAGGTCACCAACAAATAGACAACCTGATCATTTGTGTGGCTTTTTACAGTCAGTCTGTCCTGACCTGACGCTCAATTATGCTGGGAAAAAAATGGGACACATCGTTTCCTTAATAAATTGTCGTATCATAGATCTTATGAGTTATGTTAAGTACTACTGGAGATTATACACAAAATACTGTTATTGAGCGTTAAAATGATCAACCACGCAAGGATTGGTGGTGACTTACAGAGACTATCAGTGACCACTGCAGTGGAATATTTAGTGCTGAAATTTATTTGTCAAAAACATGTCTTATTTCGTCCATATTGCTTCTGTAGAATGGCAGTCTAAGGTAAGTAATGTTTTCATCCGATACTAAAACAAAATGCGGTAAAATGGATAGTAAAACCGGACAATGCTTGCCTTCCACAAACTGGCTATTAAAGATTAAGAAATGTCTAGAAAATGGATTGACCTTACCATTTGAATAACAGCTATGTTATCTTAAACGGATTTAGCGTTTAAACCTCACGTTACTAACTTGATGGTAAAAATAATTTAGAGACACATAAAACATGAAAGAAATATCAAACATCGGATATATAAGGTGATTTAGCTTTGAAATCGCATGTCGATCTATATACGCAATAGTTTACCCTGAACAGGAATATAGCACTAAAACTTTTTGGTATGAAATTGCAATTGGCAGACCTTGAAATTAAGTAAAGCAAATAAAGAATATTATGAATTATTAAAGCAATGTCCATGACATGGCTTATCGACTAAGTGAGGGAATATAATAGTTACTGAATCTAATCAAGTGTGAGCTTACCTCATTGTACATTATTGTTATTATTATTACACATTATTATTATTATTATTATTATTATTATTATTATTATTATTATTATTATTATATATAGTTTGTTCTTCTTCTCAATTTATTTTACAACACGGACTTCATTACACATTTCACGATGGCTCAGTTGCGATTGTTTTGGATTTTTATCGTATTTGTTGTGCGTTCATTCTGTGGAAAGGATTTTCAGTCTTTGGGTCGTCACAGTTGGCGCTGCAAAAAGAAACTACATGGCAAGACGGGACAGAATGAGTCATTAAACATGACACAGCAGAGGGATTCTGACCGATCTTGTGAAACTAATATAGTCAA